>CM042416.1:19827719-20131781 GCA_023634145.1 Thymallus thymallus
TGCACAGAAGAACAGGGGCAGTCTAGCATACTTTTATAGACTAAACTAGCTAGTAATCGGTCTGCAATATTGCGACACTGCGTGTGTCGGCCTGCTTGTTACAAAAGGCACTGTGCAATGTTCATAATGCCAATTCCTTGCTTCATCTATTGCACAGTTACAGTTCCATCAAAGATATTTATAACTAACCCTTCTTCTACATGTGGTTCCATGGGTATTACAGTCTGCCATCAAACATCAACAATAAGACATGTAGCCTATAGGATATTATAGCTAGCCTACCTCAAAACAGATGCTAGCCACTGCTCCATGATGCACCACCAACCACTTGACTTGAATCTTCTTTTACAGCTTGCTTCATTTTAATGGATTAAAGTTCAGGTGGCTAATGAGCACCTAAACCGAGCACCAAAGTTTTATCGCTCAATTTCCCTCATAATGCTAAGTTTTTAAATGATTTGCTAGTCGACATGTTTCAGCTAGCTAAGCCACCTAGTTTAAAGAGGTGGTAACAGTCAGTTGTAAACAACTAGCTAGCTATGAAGTTGACTCATCAGTCCAATCAAAGTTACCGGGCATAAAACATTGATTTATCTGTGGCCAATGACAATGAGCCTTCTTGGGCGGGCTCTTCTACTGTAAATCAATGGAGCACAAAATAGAGGCTTTTGCGACCAAGTATGCTTTATTAGATCAAGCAAATGTTTAAATAAAATAAAATTGTTTGCTAACTGATGTGATATATTGTTGTGACATGAAATAACAGAATTGCATGCAAATCTTCTGGATATTGGTGGGGATCTGCCCCACCTGCCCTACGTGATGCATCACCACTGATTTAGCAGCTGCTCTTTTGATGCTCAGCTACCTGCCCATCTCTGGTCTGAACTGAAGCATGGTTCAATCATTCAAGTTCAAAGTCAAAGGCCCTTTTTCATCAGCAGTTATCACATAGTGCTTTACACTTACCCCGCCCCTAAACCCCAAAGAGCAAGTCAATCAATGATTGACTCAAAGTTTGGAGGAGTCCCTCATGGCGAAGCCCAGAGAGCACGTAGCAGGATTGGGGAACTGGAAGCGATCTGTCTGTTTGTTTCCGTTTTGTGTTGAAAGGGAATCTCTCATCTCTATCTCCCCCATGGTGAGGTGTCTTGTCTTCACACAAAGGGAAGCAGTTGAGGTTTATCTCTTGAAGATTTACACAGGGACAGACACAACGACTGTTCTCTCGTCCCCTAGGTTAAGTGGTTGGACAGATAAGGTAATCAGAGATTGCGGTCTCTCTGTGGAATGTGTATATGGAGAGTGTACAGTACAATAGTCAAGTAGACGTGTTGTCTTCTTACCACAACCACAGGGGTCCACCTCCCTCTGCAGATATTTTGAAACTTGTTTTACACTCAACTGAGGCAACAATCACTGTCAATTACAATTGACAGTTATAAAATACACAAAATAATACACAGAGAACATCTACAATAATATACAACATTCTTATCTAGACTGAAATGCATTTCTCTGTGTTGTTTGGTCTGAGATGTTAGTATGGCCTGAGTGTGGTGAGCAGTAAGAGCAGTGAGAGGAGGCTAGTCTAGAACAGAACTGTGGGATTAAAACAAAGTAACACATCTGATGTCTTTAGAGAAACACTCAGGTTTTAAAGTCAAAGAGCTCCAGGAGAGAGAGCAAAACCAAATCACATCCAAAAGCTGTTTGTTTTCATAGTTTTGACGGCTGTGTGCATACCTCAACGGCTCCTCACTCAGCCCACAGGCCTTAAGTACACAATCGGTCTCATTGTTCCGTCCCTCGCTCCGATGTTATCGGCCGCAGAGCTAAACCACAGAGCAACGACAGGGCAACCCTGCCGTGGCCCGGCACAGCCTCAGACCTGAGTTCAAATACTACTCTAAATCATTTTTAAATGATGTGTTTAATCTGTGCTTGATTGAGCTTGTCTGTTGCAAGGAACCAATAGAAAAGTCTCAAAAGTGCAATTCCCTCCCACCTATCACTCCAGGCAGACTAGAGTAAACGCTCAAAGTATTCGAAAGATTTCAAATACTATTTGAAGCCAGGTCTGCCCGACCTCACCTCCCTCTCCAGCAAGGAGAAGTGTACACTATGTTCAGTCGCCATGGAGAACCTAACCTACCTGTTAGCTGCAGCGTGCAGCCCCTGTCCCATCTAAAGGGAAAATAAGAGATCTGTATGAGGTGTTTGGTGTCTCAGTCATTGACGTTAACATGAATGTCTATGACATTGTCGTCAAATATTGTCGTCATGATGATAATCATCATCATCATCATATCATCATCATCATATCATCATCATCACCTAATACATAGAATCACTAGCATGGTAGGATCGTTATGATCATCATCATCAACAATTCTCTCTCTCCCTCTTTCTATCTCTTTATCATCCCTCTCTTTAAATGTCTCACTTTCTCTTACCCTCATTCACTCTTTCTGCATTTACAACACCACTCATTTACAACACCACTCATTTACAACACCACTCATTTACAACACCACTCATTTACAACACCACTCATTTGTCACTCAGACACAGTAATTGTCCTTGTGGCACTGCAACATTGTGTGTGTGTGTGTACCTCTATGTGCATATGCAGGCCTGTGTGTGTGTGTGTGTGTGTGTGTGTGTGTGTGTGTGTGTGTGTGTGTGTGTGTGTGTGTGTGTGTGTGTGTGTGTGTGTGTGTGTGTGTGTGCGTGCGTGCGTGCGCGTGCGTGTGTGTGTGCGTACGTGTGTGTGTGCGTCTGTGTACACACGCGCATGAGTATGTTGAATGAATGCTCTGCGGGATTGTGGTGTTTGTTTATTTGTTTCCAGAGAAAGCTCTTAAAGTGTGTGAGTAAAATCTCTGCAACAGCCACGAGGCAGACAGACACAGACAGACACAAGGGAGGAGGGGAGGGAGGGAGTGAAGGGAGTCCCTGTTCTGTGCTGCTGGTGTGTAAACAGAGCCTGTTGGGCTGGGCTGGGCTGCTCGCAACACTCCTCACATGCTGAGGTGTTTATGGGTCCCTGTGTGGGGAGCTTCCCATTGCACCCCAGGGGCATTCCATCACACACCCACGAGCGCACCCGCACGCAAACACACACACACAAGTGTGCCCGAACGCACACACACACCACCTCCTCCACCAGCACCCCCCAATTCAAGCGTGCCTATGAAACACAAACCTCATTCCAACCACACAGAGACATGATGCCTCACTTTCCCCTTCACATAGACAGTTGGCCCTAGTTGCCCCTAGACACTGATGGAAGGCAAGTTTGACATGTTTTACATAAATGGTTAAGGTTAGGATTTATGGGAGGGTAGAGAGGGTGTTTAGGGACCAATCGACCTGGAGCCACTCTAGTACCGCTAGGCTTCAAATGGAACACACACATTCAATGCTACAGAACACACACACATAATCACTACAGAACACACATAATCACTACAGAACACACACAATCGCTACAGAACACACACATATTCAATACTACAGAACACACACACATAATCACTACACACACACAATCTCTACAGAACACGCACAATCGCTACAGAACACACACAATCCCTACAGAACACACACAATCACTACAGAACACACACAATCCCTACAGAACACACACAATACCTGCAGAACAGACAATATCCCTACAGAACACACACAATTCCTACAGAACACACACAATTCCTACAGAACACACACAATTCCTACAGAACACACACAATCCCAACAGAACACACACAATCCCTACAAAACACAATATCACTACAGAACACACACAATCACTACAGAACACACACAATACCTGCAGAACAGACAATATCCCTACAGAACACACACAATTCCTACAGAACACACACAATCCCAACAGAACACACACAATCCCTACAAAACACAATATCACTACAGAACACACACAATCCCTACAAAACACAATATCACTACAGAACACACACAATCACTACAGAACACACACAATACCTGCAGAACAGACAATATCCCTACAGAACACACACAATTCCTACAGAACACACACAATCCCAACAGAACACACACAATCCCTACAGAACACACACAATCACCACAGAACACACACAATCCCATTCAGAACACACACAATCACTACAGAACACACACAATCCCTACAGAAGTATCCATGTATCACAACTGTCATCACCATGCTCAGCAGTAGTGACAACAGCGCCGTCAAATATTTGGCTTTGTTTGTAGCCTATACATACTGTTTATTGGGTTGGGTTTCAAAGACAGCATGTGTCAGTGTGTATGTGTGTGTGTGCACAGATGTAGTGTGTGTGTGTTTGTGAATGCCCTGTGGTGTTTTGTTAAGGGAGTACCCGTTCCCAGTTAAATAGATTGGTGTGTATTTGTTTACTCTGTTGCTTACATAAACAGTGAGCTGTCGTGTCGTTATAGAACGTCCTCAGACATATTTATGGACCTGGTTTTTCCAAAGCAGAGCTGTGTCAGTCAGCTAGGGTGGAGCTGCTTATGAGGGCCTTCTAAAAGGGCTGATGGGTTTCGCTGGGAAAGGTGGATGGATGGGATAATATTCCTCATTGGAGTAGTTTGGTGCTGCAGTAAAAAGAGTGGAGAGAGAGAGAGGGAAATAGAGGGGGGGGGGGGGGGGGGGGTGGAGTGTTGGGGGGGCAGGGAGGGAGCGGGAGAGGGGGGGAGAGAGAGAGGGCGAGAGAGAGAGGGAGAGAGAGAGAGAGTGGGTGAGTAGAGAAAGAAAGAAGGAAGTGACAGAGAAGGGGATTAAGAGAGAGCTAGGGGAGACCGACGGTCAGTTTGAGAAGGAGAGGGAGACAGTGAGGGGTTCAGTGAGTCCGTGTTTTTCCGTTCTCATGCAACACTTCACTATACAACTGTAAATCTACCCTATAACTACCTACATTAAAATGTCCCAGTTTAAATAGTTGGAAGATGACTACATTATTGATGTTAGAATGTGAAAATAAGTCTTCATGGCCGTGTGTTAGTGAGATCTGTGAAGGATTTCTGGGGCTTCACACTCGATAAAGGTGATCTAACACCAATTGAAGAAACGTCTCCTCATCACCTGGCTGGGATGTTTTTAAGCAATAAAATTTTGATTCAGTGCTTTTCATTGTCCAACCTATTAGTAATTTATGAATTAATTTATAGTATATTGGTATATCACTTTTGTCTGTTGTCACCTACTTTAGTTGATCTTACGTTAAGGATATTGTGGGTATTTTGTTGCTGTGATATTATTCAATAGCCTGTGGGATGGAAGGCAGGCAGCTCAGTCATGGGTCCTCTCCTCTCCGCTACAGAGAGCTTGGTGAGAATGTCTCACAGAAGGAAGGTCATTCAACTGCTACAAGTTGTCTAGTTTATATTAAGTAGTTTAAAGTCAGTGTAAACTGACAATGATGATCCATTGGCTGGATCACACTTAAAAACAGAACATTTTGTGTGTTTTAAAATACCTATCAGTAAAAACCCTTTCTGTGTGCAGGAAGTGCAGTTAGGGAGTAACAATATAAAAACTCAATCTTAATAATCTGTGATGCAGAGACCAAAAACTCCCTCAGATTAATAATCTGTGATGCAGAGACCAAAACCTCCCTCAATTAGAAATCAGCTGTGGAGAGTAGAGCGAAACTATTCTGTCCTGACTTGTAAAATGATTATAGTGTAATAACTTTGATTTAACTCTAATAACAAGTGCATGAGTCAACCAATGCTCTTTCCGCAAGAATCCTTCACTAGGCCTAGTAGCCTACTTCAGCTATTTGTTTTGGTAAAGTGATAAACAGTTACACAGCAAAATAACACTGTCAGGATTGGAAGGTTTCTACAGGCTGGTCTTAGCACTTATTATTCCAGTGTTAGGCTGCTAGGTGGAGAGGGGGAAACAATGAATAATTTGTTGACAGAACACTACAGTAGTTAAACTACATTGACCAGAGACCCCTGGGGAGGGAGAGAGCTGTTGTTGACTTTGGAGAAACTACTGCTGCAAGGTTGCAAAACTGCACTGTGAAGCATCTTGTGTGTGAAGTGTAAATTGGTTTGATGTGCTCAATTGTCGAGATAGATCTATTTTTGGGGGTTTGTTTGTTTCCCCACTTGTTTGATGTCGGTAGTTACCCGCTGGATTATGTTAGGCCTATGTTATGTTATGTTATGTTATCTTATGTTATCACAAACAGTGTTATGCCTGTCTGTTATGTTATACTGGCGTGTGAGCGTTAGCCGTGTGGTTTCCAGACACCATAGCGTGTGTGGGAAGAGTGATCTGTGTTTTGGGGGGTCACAGAGTTTTTCCGATCATAACAGGGTTCAGAGCGCTCGCCCAAGCCACAGAGGAAATGCTCTGGAGACGCAATCCCTAAACACACACACACCACAAATGCACACACCCCACGCACACACACCACTCACACAAACACACGCTCAAACACACACACACACACCACTTACACAAACACACGCACAAACACACACACGTGCAATCATGGAGAATGTGTACCATGAGGGTAGAGTGTTACCACATTTGTGTTTTCTGCCATTTTGCTGCAGAGTTCTTTGGTTCCTCTTTCTCTCTCTGTTTGCCACCTGTTGGTGATTAGAAAATTACAGTAAAGTTCCACAAATATGAGAAAAATGTGTAGTCTATTATGGAGATGGCTGATTTCCGTCTTGTTAGTAAAAGGTCTCTTTCTCCCTCTCTCTCACTCAGTCTCCCCCGCTCTCTCGCTCAGTCTCCCCCTCTCCCCCTCTCTCTCGCTCAGTCTCCCCCTCTCTCCCTCTCCCTCACTTTGAGGCGTATTAACCATCTGAACAGCTTCCTCCCTGGTGGCCTTTCTGTTCAGTCCAACACCCCGGTAAAATTTTTTCCACTGTCAAATAACATTGTATTGTATTCTGTTTGGAGGGGGTGTGGGTGTATGTGTTTGTGTAAGCTATGTGAGCCTACTACATTTTGTGTTTGGAAGTACTGGAAGTGTACAAAAGATGTGTGGTTAAGTGTAATATTGCAGCTGTGCTGAGAGTATCAGCAGCATTGTATACCAGGTGAGCAACAAGGCCAAGGGAGTGAATGGGTTGTCTATAACTTCAGGAATCCAACGGCAGCTATTCTAGGCAAGGCAAGGTTGTGAAGAAAGTCTATGCCAGAAACATACGATCCAAGCATAACAAACCTGCTTACAAAATATCAGAGTGGGATCCCTCAGCACTTTGGATATGTCCTGCATTAGCCTTCCCTTCACAACACACTCCAACAACCCTGGATGTATGTTGCCGCGGTCTGACTGGGTTCACGGCAGTTAAGGGTTTAGCCTATTAGCCTGGTCCCAGATCTACTTGTGCTGCCTTGCCGACACCCATGGTTTTTATGACCATACAGATGTAGGATCTTAATTTGAGCCAGTTTGCTACAGCGGGAAAATAATCCTGCAGCAGCAGGAAATATGAATTATTATGTGGATTATAATTTGTGAAATTATGAGAGGCTGTCTGTGCACTTTAAAGGTCCTTTTTAACAAATAGTGTCAGCTCCAGGTGTGTAGGTATCAAAATAGGAATACACAACTGATTCAAATTATCAAAGCTTGATGTTTAGTTGATTATTTTAATCATCTGTGTAATGCTAGAGCAAAAAACTAAATGTGCACCACCTGGGGTCCGGAGGACCGAGTTTGTGAAACCCTGACTTAGAAAGATGGAAACCCGCACACTGGTGAAAAAATAGGGAAGATCAGAAACTGAAGCACCTTTTTGCACTATGTTCTCTTTTGGCATCATGACGAAATAAATAATGTATATTTTTGCATTTAAGTCTCAGTTTAACATCTTTCCTATTTTTCACCAGTGTGCAGGTTTTCATCTTTCTAAGTCAGGGTTTCACAAACTCGGTCCTCCGGACCCCAGGTGGTGCACATTTAGGTTTTTGCCCTAGCACTACACAGCTGATTCAAATAATCAACTAATCATCAAGCTTTGATAATTGTAATCAGCTGTGTAGTGTTAGGGAAACAACCAAACGTGAACCGAGTTTGGGAAACACTGTTGTAAGAGATTATAATGAATGGATATTTTTGTAGGGGTTGATACATTTTTTGTAAGGGAAAATCAAGTCTGAAATTTCAAAGTGGAAATAACAAACGTCAGAAGCCCTTTATAAACCTCAAATACATTACAAGTTAAAAATCCTACATCTGTAGGAGAATAGGAGTTGGCAAGACAGGACAAACAGATCTGTGACCAGACTAGGGTTTTGAGTTGAGGGCCAGAGATAGAGCCTGTATGGCTGCTTGCAGCAGGATGGATGAATGTAGGATTCACAGGATAGCGTGCTTCTGCTCCGTCTTGTCCTACCTCTAATTAGAACAATGAAAACAATGGAAACCCAATAAGCTCTAATGGCGGAGCGTATCTAAAATGTGGACAGGACAGACACGCTCAGGGCCAACTGGCTATGATGCAAAAGGAAGGGGGGATTTTTTATGGAGACTGAGATGGAATCCGTTTTTTAATCAGTTCCCCTCAGTCTTAATCAATGTTAGCGTGAATCCGGTGAGGACTATAGGGGCTTTTTTTTTCTTGCCATTGATCTGACGTAGGTCACACTCTTGGGTGGCACAGTGCTAGCCATACCTATCTCATCTGTCTTGTCTTGGATAGCATCACCACCTTGGCGACACCTGCGTTGCAGAGATTTCTAGGGCTACTCAGCTACAGCCTTCCAGTCCAGTAGAACTGCAGGCTGCTAAAACAGTGTCACAAAACCATAGGCACAATTAGCCCCCGGTTGGTTTTATAGAGGGGCCATTATCACTCACTATAAACAGCCAAGAGTCGCCCCACGCTCTCAGTCAGCTCCGACGCAGAATCATGTATGTTTTACAGGCTTCATGTGCTAAACACACGCTAAACACGTGTGCTATTTCTTTTGTGACAATCAGCTCTGCTCTGGCCCAGACTGGCTTGCTGCTATAGATGGGTCCACACTCCAACCAATGAGACCACTCCACTGGTCATTAGCAGGGAAAAGCTTTGGCTTTAAACTAAACGCGCAGCTGAATCATACTGTTTTATGGGTCTGGGTTTTTTAAACAACGTTAAATGGATGTTTGTAGTCTAATCAACACCAGTTAGTTTTAGTGGTGCCTCTCAGTGGCGATGGCAGAATTCCATTTCTTTGTTAGATATTACAACTTGGCTAAAACAAAACCCATTGCAGTTTTATCTCTTTTTTAATAAGTAGCTATAGTGGACTAACTTTAGAGGAATCTAATTGAACATGCCAAGCATTCACCAAAGCTCAGTGTTTGGAGGACATGGACTAATGCTTCCATTGGAATTTGTTGGCAATCACAGGTTGGCTTCTCTAAGAGATACTCCTCACTCAGGATTTAACTGTAGACTTTTTAATAAAAAATTAAGTGTTGAGGATAATCAGGTTTGATCAGAGTGGTTATGTCTGTCTGAATCTGTTAGAGTACAGCAGTCTTCATTCAGTGAGGTGGTTTACCCACCACTAACTTCAGAAGAACAGATGTGCATTACACCAGCCATGTTTGGAGGGGCAAGGGGCTAGTTTTATAGAATGGAAAAAGTCAGAATTAATTTGTGTTATAAAGGTTGTTTTTCATTTCATCGCGGTGCGCCCGAGATTGTTCTGCCTCAACAGAAACCAAAAGGTAAATTGTGCTTTCACAAGTGTTTTAATTCAAGAACTTTTCATTAGAGCCTCCTAGATCGAAAGGAAATAAAGCTCCCAACATCTGCCTTGTGTTGAATTTACTTCAAGCAACTCCCATCTTGTTTTGATAGCAAGTAGAAGAACCCTCTGAGACTATCCTGTAATACTGTGTAAATAGTATAGGCTTTGTACTTAGCTTTATGCATAATTTAAATGAGTGTGCAAACTAAGACAGAGTTGTTTGGGAATAAGTAGTGTATGAGACAACATGAGCACTGGGGTCTTACATACGTGTACATTGTTTAAATCTGCATGACATCTTATCCCGAGGGATGATATTGTGACTTCATCGGAACAATGCTTACTGGCCATCCACCATTACCTAATCCCACCAGCCAGGTGTTCTCTGTTCTAGCACGTCTACCCCCTTGTTAGTTTCTCACCAAACTGACGCTGTAATTTTCAGTAAAATAATGATATCTTTACAGCACCAACAGGACCCACAGTTTGACCTACAGTTTGACTTTCAAGCACAGAGTATAGCCTAACTTAAGGGGGATATACAACTTCTATGCTGGTCAGAAACGGTGCCCAGATGTTCAACTAAAACATTCTACCAGTCCATCAGTCTGGATTCAACTATTTATCTTGTCATTGAAGTTGAACTGACAGAATTTAAGTGTCTCGACATGTCCCTTGTCGCCCTCACTCCAACCTTTTAGGAGTTGAAATAAAATGACATGTGGCTTCATAAAATACTTGCTGTAATTAGTGAACAGGTGCAAATGAACAATCGCAGGGGAAATCAACCCACAAGACACAATGTTTACCTTTTAACAACGGTAGTAGAGAAACTGCCATCCAACACAAGAATACACATACAGTACATGCAAGCAGACACACAGACTATTTTTCTCTCACACACATGCACACAAACTGAAGAGCTATTCCCTCCCTGCTCCCTGACTCCTGTCTCTGTAGAGCAGAGTGGTTACTGTGGGACAAAGGTTGGGGCAGACAGCACAGGCCACCTGTTAAGAAAGAAAAAAAAAAGCTTAATCAAAGTAAAGGAATCTCCATGACCCCCATGCAGATTAATATAAACCCATGGTTCTTTACAGACTCAGATCCCTCCGCTCCCTCCGTAACGCCTGCATGGGGCTGCCGTACACATTGCCTGGCAACAACTGATGAGAATAAGTTGTTGGAACTCTTATGATTAAATCTCCTGGGGTCAGGGGGTTTGACCCCTTGGTGCTGGAGTGTTGTCGTTATTAACTCCCCAGAAAAAACCATGGTGAGAATGAAGAACCTATTAGGTGGAGACTCTTATCTCAGTTGTAGCTGGCTTTGTAGGCTAGAGTTTTCCCCGATTTCTCGGATAGTTCTCAGAAATATTTCTTTTGGGGGGGGGGGGGGGGCTAAATTTCATGATGTGTCTAAACTGACAGACCGTCACACAGGCAGCAGTCATGCACTGTGAGGAAACGGAGGAAATACATAAATTGAGGTCCTGCCAGCCACAGATCCTGGCTTCTTTTCATCTTAGGTTCTGTTTATTTAAACATTTCGGTCCAACCGACAAGAGGTGCGCCTTGGAAGGAATGCGTACTTAATGCCACAATCACGCTCAAATTAGTCAGGGCTGCCGAGGGATTCCTCCGGGGTTGATTTCATCATGAAAACGTCCAGAGCGCCGTGCCTGTAAAAACGTCTGACCAAAGCCTGGGGAACGCCTGGGGAACGTCTGAGGAACGATCCCAATGCTGCGACAGTGCAACAGAGGTTTTTTAGGAGGAGAAGCAGGTGCTGGGAGGCTCAACCCAGGGACGGACGCCTCTCTCTCTCTCTCTGTGTGTGTGTGTGTGTGTGTGTGTGTGTGTGTGTGTGTGTGTGTGTGTGTGTGTGTGTGTGTGTGTGTGTGTGTGTGTGTGTGTGTGTGTGTGTGTGTGTGTGTGTGTGTGTGTGTGTGTGTGTGTGTGTGTGTGTGTGTGTGTGTGTGTTTAGGGGGTGCGTGCGTGTCTCTATTTATGACACATGACGTGGCTCTCTCTGTCCTCTCCTTACCTAGCTGTGTTTTCACTCTGCATGGCAGGCAGCTGAACTGATCCTTGATTATCTGTCCTTAGCCAACTCCTGAATCCCCCTTACTCAGACATGATCCCCCCACCAGCCTCGATACAAGCATCTGTCTCATGCATGCCGCCGTGGTTTGATCTAAGCCCTCTGCCTCCAGATAGAACAATCTCATGAAGTAACGTTCATTTATTAGGAGTCTCTGACTGTGAGGGTGACATCATAGAAATATAACTACTAGAACAGACAAAGCCCCTCAGACCATGGTAATCTGACTGTACCAAGATAAGAATGTGGGCACAGAGCTTCATCGTGCCCTCATTGGCACATTCAATATGGCTGACACCCACTCCTCTCCCTCTCCTCATCCCATCCATGCACCCTCTGGTTGCTTCATGTTCGGAGAATGTCCTGGATCAGTGTGGAGCTAGGATTATCATCAGGACACAGGCTGCTAAAATGGAACGCTGCTGCCGCCTTAGAAACATGCTTATAAGGACAGAGAGGGTGCTGTGTGTTTTCACAGGCTCTCCGTGGCTCACCATCACGGCCCACTTTCAATCTCCATCTCCATTACCATCCAGGGGTGACTGAATCGTAATGGTTAGAGAATGAAGATGAACTACTGCACATGGGCATCATCATTGGGGAGAATGTCAGTGGCTGCCTCCCAAATGGCACCCTATTCCCTATGTAATGCACTACTTTGACCAGGGCCCATAGTTATCGTCCAAATAATAATTCAATCAGAGATCACAATGGATGGGATGACAACAGACATGTGCGGACTGCGCCAGACAAATATAAGTATCCAATAAAACATGATAATTCCTCCCAGTGCCCTGGCTCAGAGTTTGATTTGCCCTACTGCCCCATTGTCAGCTGGAACCCACTGTTCTGAGGTTGATTCATGCACCTGGCAGACTTCATTTAAGGGTGTTGATGGATCGTCTCGCAGGCAGTCACAGGGAGTGACCAAGCAACCTTCCCCCTCCCACCCCGTCTCCTGCCCTCCCAGGCAGCGCCCCTCTGTATGGGACAACAATATGAGGGGTGCTGGGGGGAGGGGGGTACAAAGAGGGGCTTGTTTCTAACCTAACCCTCCCTTATGTTCAACATCTTGGGGACCTAGCTATCATCTTCATTCCATGGATTTTGAATACAATGTTCACACACTATCAGTGACAAATACAATTAAAGACGTAAACATATCATGGTTGAGGTCCATCCTTTGCATCTTAGCTGTGGTTAAAGTATTTGACATACAGACTAGAGGAGAAATGAATCAACGTTATACAAATCCATCTGTAATACTACTGCATGGCCTAGTTCTGTGATGGTGCGGTTGGCAATGGAGGCTTTAGTTCCCCCTCCTACAGTAAAAAGAACCCACACAATGCTTACATTATATTCCACATCAGTGTGATTGATGTAGCAGCCACAATGGAGGGAAGCATTGGTCTGCATTATATTCTTCTAAACATCAACAGTTAGAGCTGGTTAGAGAGAGGCCTCTACTCTGCTCACAGTGCCAGACATGTAAATAACCTCTCCTCTAGGAGGGGGACAAGCAGCAGAGGAACCACTCTATTAAATTTAATTACATTTAAAGGGCATTATTGGCATGGGAAACATATGTTAACATTGACAAAGCAAATTAAATACTGTAGATAATAAACAAAAGTGAAATAAACAACCAGAAATTAACAGTAAACATTACACTCACAAAATGTTCAAAGGAATAGAGACATCAAATGTCATATTATGGCTATGTACAGTGTTGTAATGATGTGAAAATAGTTACAAAAGGGAAAATAAATCAATATAACACTCTCTCTCTTCCCTCTCTCTACTATATCATCCCTCCCATCGCTGGTGTTGTTGTTAGGATAGAACATACAAGTACATATATTTGTCTTAGTGTGACCATCCTCACACAGAATGGAAGTGGATCTAAACCACACTGCCCTCAAAACCTGTGCCATTGATATGAACCACCGCAGACAGACGCTTTTATGGCACTGACTCCCTCTAGAGGAGATGGGACAAACTGCTCCTCTCCTCTCCTCTCCTCTCCTCTCCTCTCCTCTCCTCTCCTCTCCTCTCCTCTCCTCTCCTCTCCTCTCCTCTCCTCTCCTCTCCTCTCCTCTCCTCTCCTCTCCTCTCCTCTCCTCTCCTCTCCTCTCCTCTCCTCTCCTCTCCTCTCCTCTCCTCTCCTCTCCTCTCCTCTCCTCTCCTCTCCTCTCCGTCATGGTATGGCAATGAGCATGTCTATTGCCTACCTACAGATGTTCAGTTAACCTCCCCTTGTTAGCGGCCTTCTCGCTTTGTACACCATACAAGAACAAATAGGAAAATATATACCATTGTCCAAAGTGCTTTGTTACATAAACATGCGCGCTCCATTATCCATACCCAACTGGTTACGGCGCGTAATGACAGCATATACTGTATATGCAATATGCTACCTCTCCAGAGATTCCTTTAGAGAGGGTCCCCATGCTGCCTCCCTCGAGCTGCTGACCGATCGTCTGCTCACATTTTATTTCTAAAATGCACAAATTCATAAACAAACTCAAGAGCCATAATTGCCGTGGAGAATTACATCCGACTAAATATATTCAACATCTTCAAAAGACGCGAGGAGCTTGGCTTTGGGTTAATTGTATACCACACTTTACTCGACGGGCCCCCTCAAACCAGATTAGGCTATAATAGGAAGTCAGTCTCTCTCTCTCTCTCTCTCTCAGAGGTTCCGCTCGCTGAGCACTAGATCAAGCTTTCGAGCACAAGCGCACTCCTTTTTTGTCTTGCTGATTGCAATTAGTGCCATCTACAAACAATTAAAATGTTTAAAGTGTGTTTCGCTGAAGCCAGAAATAACAGAAGTGTATCATAAAATCGAAATAAAATTACTATTGGGCCATAAACACGGAATACCTGATATTTCATAGATATACTTACGCGCGTAAAACAGCGCATTCTCCCAATAATACAATATAAACACCATGCCATGTTAAAAGATTCTCAACTGAGGGGTCAAAAGCGAAGGATATCTGACATGGGGGGGGGGGGGCTTGCCCTCTAAATAAACTTTCGAGCGTGTAGAGGGAGACGGCAGAGGGCTGAAGTCATGAGTGCGAATTGGAGTGAGGGAATGAGTATTGCACGCAAAGCAGAAAAGAGCTGAAACTGCGCAGATTGTTTTTGCTTTAACTGTCGAGCCATTCAAAGTGCGCGACAATCAAGAGAACCAACATATTCTCACCTCATCGAAGCTTGGTACTTTATTATAGTTAGGTGCTGCTGCCAGTGACGCGCGCGACTTCCAGTTTTGGTCTAGTCGGTTAGATGATGGGGATGACGCGATGACCTCCTACACGCAGGGCAAAATAAAGTAACCCTCACACCTGGACGTGCGGCGAACTTCGAGAGAGTATCCGTGGAGGGTACATGAAGAGGACAACTGAAACTGTATCAATATGCCAGCCTCGATTATATGATATACGCTTTCTTTCTTTGAGCATATTATTTGTCCCGCGGTGGATGATAATCTAACGGTTTGGTTGTGGGAATATACTCACTACGGATACCTGATTTGGTCTCCCTTTGTGGCACACATGAGGATTCTATCCAGGATGTTGCTGTCTAAACGGCCCAGGTGTCATTGGGCCATCGTAAATCACACATCACACTCTGCGCAGAGCAGGGGATTCTGCTCTTTGTAGGAATAAGACAACACATTCCCTCTCAAAAAGTGGAATCACAGCTGCTCTTTGCTGGAGGACATTGACATTGGCTATACAAGTCATCATCTCCGGGTTACTATGCAATTACAACTGATCTCCTTTGTTTTGATCTTGCACTGCATGGAATACATTGATTGTCAGCAGCACCCCTCCGGTCACCGGCAACATAAACGTGAGTAAAGAGCGCCCGCGCATGCAGTGAGGTGCTCGTGCGCATACACATGTACCTGGTCTCCGTTCCCTTCAACACTACTGTAGTTTTGTAGTGCCTATCATACCATATGACATAAGTATTTTCATGTAGATATATAATTAACAGAACAATATGGGTACTGTAATCAATGTTAACCGATATGATTTGAACAAGACATACTTGACACTTACATTTACAATGAAAGATCATAGCATGGCTTTAGGAAATATGCCTAATCGGGGTGGAATGTTTTTTGGTTGAGATGGAGATGTAATAACATACTCCTGTGGTTCATTTTCTATTACAACATATGAAACTTCCCATAAATTAATTTGGCAAAACAATGTTAATAGGTGGGTAGCCTATAATGTATAATATGATACAGTTTTTTTAAGTACAGCCAACATTTAGTTATAATCGAGGACAACTCAATCATCCTAACAATGTGTTGTTATCAGATCAATATGTAATTTACATTTTAAAAACGTGTATTTTAATCACTAGGCAAGACTGAGTGCCTCTGTGGAACTCATTATATTGTGTCTGTATAAGCAATAGGCGCACTTTACTCTCTGCAGCCGGCAATTTTACGCACAGGTCCTCCTCAACCACACCGCAGTTAATCATTGGACTTCATGGCGTTCAACATCACATGACCCTCGGGGGTGTCATTTTTACTGATACAATTCAAACAGTCACTGTTCCCTGACAGTTTCCCTTGAAGTGTATTCCACAAAGCTCCATCAGCAGTGCGCGCTGCATCCCCTAGTTCCCATCGCTCTCTAGCGGCCAGTGGCAGAGCACTTCTTACGCGGCATGTTTGCCGCTTTTAGCGACAAAGTATGTTATAGCTTTCTGATCTGAATTATTAATTACATACAAAGTTCGTCTGAGGTGTATTATATCTGCATTTCGCTGATGTTATGGAATGTCTGTAGTGCTTGTGCTCGTTGACAAACTCCGCGTAACACTGAGTAGAAGCTTTGAGCATGTGGTAGCGCGTGCTATCCATCCGCTGTTAGAGGATGCTGATACAGTAATCTTCTTGATTGTAATAAATGTATAATATAAGATTGTGCATCTAATATGAAAATGCATGAAAGCCTGGCCATTTTCATCTTCAAATGGCGTTCTGTGTAGAATTGCCAAAGCTGTGACATCTTTTTTTGCTTACCATAACTGTGACTTTCTGTGGTGATAATATTTTGTGGTGGAAAAATGGAAGAGGGCACTCATATGTTCATATTTAGTAGGCAATTCAGAATACAACCATTTTTCAGTTAGAAATTCAGAGGGGTTAGTATTTTGCATTTAACTATTTACAGTATTTCAAAGCTCTGAAGCAAAACTATCATCATATCCAAAACACAACAAAGAAGCTTCGGTAAATCAGTAGACACTTTACTTGTTTTTTTTGCTTCCTAGATGTTCAGAGTATCAGCAGCATTGACCATGAGAGGGTTCTCCGACCATGAGAGGGTTCTCCAACCCTGGTCCTGTGTGTTAGTGCAGGGCTGGAACAAAAGCCAGAACTTCCAGTAGTTCTCCGGGACCAGAGTTGGAGAACTCTGTATGAAGGTATCCATCCATTCAGCATCTTTCCTCAACCCTAATAGGTGTCATGTTCTGTGTCAAGTAACACAACAGGTCTCACCCTGTATCTTGTCAGTAGTATCATGGAGCTTGCTTAATTATTCTCTCTATGCACTATATTACAGTTTCAGATGTGCTTTCAGATGGGCTCTTCTGCCTTAGTAGAATGGTTGAGTAATGCATGCATCACCTGTATGCCAGGTGGATTGTTATCTGGAAAGGTAGGCTAGTAAGCAACAATAGTGGTGTTTTGGGGTGTGTCCCATACACATTGCCTGGAGAAGTGTTTAACGTCTTAAGATCCACTTCTTCAACATGATATAAAATCTTCTAATCTAAACCGCACATGCCTGCGTAGAAATTTGGGGTCCACATTGGTTTGTGGGTGCGTTCCAGATTGACAAACTGTGGGCTTGCACTTGTGCATCGCAGCCTACTCAGCTGGTGCTAATTGAAGGAGTCCGACCTAACACATGACTATCTGTGATAGTCAGACAGAGAGTGCAGGGTGAATGAGCTCTCAGCCAGGGACCTGACCATGCAGTCAACTGGCCCAAAACAGTCCACATCCTTCTGCCCTTGATGTATCCACAAATTAGAAATATGAATGCCTGAGAGCAAACACAAGATAGAATGATTTCTAGAATAGAGGACAGAATGATTTCTATGTGTTCTAGAATATAAATGCCAGAATGATGCATGTGAGTTCTAGAATAGAGACCAGAATGATGTCTAGGTGTTCTAGAATTGAGGCCAGAATGATTTCTAGCGGGTCTAGACATGTTTAAAATAGACCATGTGTGAATAACAGTATTGGATTACTAATAAAGGGAAAGAAGGACTGATAATGAAATAAAAGGAGGGGGGATATCTGCAGAGGTTAAACACCACAGCGTTTGATGAAGAAAAAATCTTGGAAAGGCAAACTATTTTTTTTAGGTCTATGCTCTTTGACTGGCATGTTTGTCTTCATCATTCTGCTTTGAACCGTTCTGTTTACATCTACACATGATGCTCAAAATAATTATGGTTGTGTTCATCTTGTGGTCAATGATTTTAAGTTTACAAGTTGTTCAAGCAGTTCTGGCAATTGAAACCTTACAGTACAGGCCTCACAGAACAGACCTCATGCAGGAACATTTGTGTTGTGGGAATGCAAGCCGCCCAATTGATGTTGGGCAATTACATGATAACAGAATTAAGCTGAAACTCCGATTTTTTTCACTTTAAAATGTATACCAAACAAAAAACATTGATTTGAAAGTTTAACATACCATATCCACAAGGACTACTTTTAACAATTTCAACTGACAATGTTAAAAAAACAATTTCAAGGAAGAACTGTGCAAAGAACTGTGAAAAGTTTAGATTTTACCGTAATTCCGTTACCAAACTTTGCATCTGCACAATTTTTCCAGGAAATGTTTATTTCTAAAATGTCCTATGTATATTGTTTAAAAAAGTCATTATGCATAGAGTTGTATGGTTTGTTAAACTTTGAAATCAATGTTGTTTTTTGTTTGGCATACATTTTAAAGTGAAAAATCTGAGTCTTAGCCTAATTCTGTTACCATGGGATTGCTCTGTTGTGTCAGTGAGAGCTAGGTAAGGGCAGGCAAAATTCCTCTGTGTTAAGGTTTCTGTGAATTAGGGGGCCTTGGCAGGAACACAAGTGGGCAAATGGACAGCAGTTGTAAAGATTGCTAAGATATGTCAAACACAATCTCCGTGATCTATTGCAATCTGGCAGCTAACACTGAAGCAGAGGGAGAATAGGCCAACAACTCATCCACGGCACGAAATGCCAGAGAACTAGGAGGAAAACACACCTACTGTACACACTGATATTCTCCTTGTGTAGCTCTGCAGTGGTGAATACTGAGACTAGCTCTTAGCATGTGTCGCAATCCCAGTTGTTGCCCCTGAGATATTGGATCTGCGTACCTTCCCCAAACCCTAACCTTAACCATCAAGGGAGATAATTCCAAACTGACCATAGACCAGTGTCTAGCTCTAGCAGTAGCAATCCAATCTGTACTAAATTAGCTCAAGTCAGGTGTTCCCTGTCATTGCATCAGGTACCATGCGTGCCTTTAACCCAGCTCTCGAGGAACACGTACCTACTATTCACCTGTCACCTGCAAGACTACTGTTTAGAGCAGGCCTGACCAAACTGGGGCCTGCAGTATTCATTTCAATTTTGGGGGGAAGTCATTCGGGGTCTCAACTTACTGTTGAGCGATACCATAGTTGAAAACAATTTTGAAATTAGGTAGTGCATCAGCAGTTTTCCTCTTGTTATGTCAGTTACTGCCCATGTCAACATTTTATAGATTGCTAAACCTTGTAGTAGTCATGGCCGAATTACTGACCCAAGTCACTCAGATATCATATGAACTATGTCATAAATCATAGCAAAATGTGGCATTCAAAGTGCCACATTCTCACCATCCCATGTCAAAATTTGTAGAATCGCATTAGATTAGTTTTAAAACTGCAAAATGTCCTCTCTGCCCCATGGAAACATTTGTTGAATTGTCAAAGATCTGCTTTAAAACTGCAACATTTTCTCCACCCTCCAATGGCAAAAGGCCATTAACTTTAAAGCTGCAAATTTTCTCTCTGCCGCCAAGAGGGAGGCCGCTAAATTGTTTTGCATGCGAGGTGGGGGGCTTAGGGCCCCCAAAACCCTGCACATATTTAAGTTATTAGGGGTAATCAGAATGTGTGTCATGTTATATGACTATGATTTGATTCATGTTTGAAGTGACAGTTTATAATTAACTTTAAAAAAGCTATTGTTTCACAACCCTAAAAAGCTATTGTTAACCTTTAATTGTTTTAAATAAATAATGTAAATTTGTTTGCTTCGTGGCCCACCACTCAGATTATATTTTGTCCGAAGGTTTGAGCACCCCTGGTTTAAAGTACCTTTTTTATTATTTTTTTTATTAAGTCAGTTAAGAACAAATTCTTATTTACAATGACGGGCTACACAGGCCAAACTTGGATGAAGCTGGGCCAATTGTGCGCCGTCCTATGGGACTCCCAATCACAGCCGGTTGTGATACAGCCTGGAATCGAACCGGGTGTCTGTAGTGACGCCTCTAGCACTGAGATGTGGTGCCTTAGATCGCTGCGCCACTTGGTAACCCAGAGCCACCCGCTAGTATCCTTTTCACATCGTGCCAACCCAAACCATAATGTGCTGGCTCAGATATGATCTTTTCACATGTCCTTTCCTGCATGGTTCCAGCAACTATGGTACAGTAGATGCATAACCAGGCACAATACAGCTCAGTTCAGCTTGGCTCAGTAGTGTGAAATGGCTATAGGTTTCCTCAGTCAGGTACCCACTTGCAGCTCCTGCTGTTAGTCCTAGTATGTACCCAACCTCTTCTCCAGTCTGTCTTCATCTCCTCCGTCCTCTGAGGTCAAGCTCTGTAATTCAACAAGAGTTGAGAGTTAAGCCATTTCACATGCTGCCCTACAAGTCAGTCACACATGGCTTAAATCAGCAGCAGCAGTCAGGACGCATGAGGTTTCACTTGTGCCCAGTCTAAGATGACAGTTTATGGTAATGGAGCGCTGCTCAGTTCCCCATTTGTCTGTAGACTTCTCACATACTGTGATGACACTGTCACTCATTCAAATACACTGACCTACCTTTGGCATTTTATAGCCTCCTTATATCAGAGGCTGGATACATTTCTGCAGGACTTTAAACTGGACACCAACATTTTGGAAAAGTCTGAATAATAACACTTTCCTGTAAACATTTTGCTGACATAAAATGTGAATAATTTCGACCTGAGCATGGGCCAACCTCCACAAAACCAACGAAGAAATTGGATGTTACATTCTGGCAGGGCTTTTTCTGAGCCTATGGAAAGATCTCTGACACAAGGCTTGCTATCTGAATAGGATGTATAGGCCTACAACCAGGCAGTTTTGCAAACCCTTTCTAATCCTACCATCAGTCATAATGAAAGCTCAGCCTTTCCCTGTTTCTAACACAGTCAACCCTGCGAACCATGTGGATCGACAGATAGGCCCATCTTCAACACAAAGCATAATGAAGATGAATTTGAGACATGTTGCAAAGTTGTCAGTGCCAGTGCCGCTTACTCATTTGGCTATGTTCGCATTGTCATGGACAGACAGTCAGCTGGAGGTCTCTCTGAATATTGATAATGTTGCCAAATTGTTTAGTCCTTTTAGTCATAGTACAATGAATAAACTGTCCTCCTGCGGAGAGAGCGCGTGCAAACCTTGGTATGCTTGACGTCTCATTTTATTATTTTTCCCAACAAGAGAGTCCACAGGCCTGCTTGTTGCCTGTCATGTTTATTATTGAGTTGCTCTATGGTCACTGTTCCCAGAAAAATGTGCAATTCTATAGCATTTTGTCACAATCCAAACGCTTTGTTGGCTGTTTGGTATCCTTGTTGCGGTAGTCGGATAGAAGTCATTACTTTAATACAATTCTATTTGTGATATGTTAATTTGTGATGTGTTGAGTTGCAGTGTTGGTTAACACCTTCATCTGTCTCACTACCGCAGTAATATATTCAAACTAGAACCTGGATTGGCATTGTGGATTCTATTTAAAACGTAGGCTATACCCATTTACAGTTCCATTGAATGCATTGAATGCAAATGATACTGTAACAATATGTTGAGGGATGTTCCTCTGTTCCGCCATTGTTGGTTTGTTTAGTGTGCCTAGGTGATGATGCACCTTTTGCACATTGTTAAAGTCAGATACCATGTCAGTTGAGGGACGAGCGTCACGTAGGACTTATGTCACCTGCCGTAAGACAAAGCCTTTTGCAATGATCATGTCATTGTCTCAGTTACTTTAGTTAAATGCACTTATTGTTATTATAAGGCTCTCTGGATATGAGTCTCTGTTTAATCAGTGCTTCTCAACTTTGGGTAGTAGTTCCCCATGGGGGTACCTGCCTACCTTACCTGTACCCAGGGGGGTACCTGCCTACCTTACCTGTACCCAGAGGGGTACCTGCCTACCTTACCTGTACCCAGGGGGGTACCTGCCTACCTTACCTGTACCCAGGGGGGTACCTGCTTACCTTACCTGTACCCAGGGGGGTACCTGCCTACCTTACCTGTACCCAGGTGGGTACCTGCCTACCTTACCTGTACCCAGGGGGGTACCTGCCTACCTTACCTGTACCCAGGTGGGTACCTGCTTACCTTACCTGTACCCAGGGGGGTACCTGCTTACCTTACCTGTACCCAGGTGGGTACCTGCCTACCTTACCTGTACCCAGGGGGGTACCTGCCTACCTTACCTGTACCCAGGTGGGTACCTGCTTACCTTACCTGTACCCAGGGGGGTACCTGCTTACCTTACCTGTACCCAGGGGGGTACTGGGAAAGGACCCATATGCCTAATGATCAGTGGTACATGAGGAGGGGATACTTAAGGCAGATCAAAATGTGATTGGGGAGGTACTGTATCCAAAAAAGGTTGAACACCTCTGTGCTAACTGACCGTATAGTGCATCCCAAATGGCACCCTATTCCCTACATAGTGCACTACTTTTGCAGTTCACTATAAAGTCAATGTTGTGCCATTTGGGACACATACTAAGTAAAATGTCTAAACAGACTTTTCTCCTTCTGTGCTGCATCATCTCCCTCCGTCTTCCCTGCAGAGATCTTGGGGGTGAGCTCAGGGTGTCAGGGAGGCTGTCTGACCTGCTCTGATTACAATGGCTGCCTGTCCTGTAAGCCCCGCCTCTTTATCTTCCTGGAGAGAAATGGGATGAGGCAGATCGGGGTGTGTCTGCCCTCCTGCCCCAGCGGCTTCTACGGCACTCGCTCGCCAGACAGAAACACATGCACAAGTAAGCTGCATAGCTATCACCAAAGACGTTTATAGCCTACCTCTACTTTTACTCTAAGGGCCGGTTTACATAGACAGATTAAGGCTAGTCCTGGACTAAAAAACGATTTCAACTGAGATTATCCATAGAACATGCTTTTTAGTCCAGGATTTGGCTTAATCTGTGTCCGCGAAACCATCCCGTAGTGTTTTAGTGTATGTATTAGGTCTATTTTGTATCACTGCATGCCAGTCACTCCAAATACATTATTTCTTACACTAAAATGAAGAGATGTCCATCTATATACAGTCAATTTTCCTGTTTTAGAGTGTTGCTCATTCTAACATACTGCACGTTCAACAAATCACTTCTAGAGCAACATAAACGTGCAGGCTGTTGACTGACTGACTATGTGTTTCAGAGTGCAGGCCGGAGTGTGATTCCTGCTTCAATAAGAACTTTTGCACGCGGTGCCGAGCAGGGTTTTATCTCCATCTGGGCAAATGTCAGGAGAGCTGCCCAGAGGGCCTGGTCTGCAGCGACACGCAAAGAGAATGTGTTCCCAGTGAGTAGAATAATAGACTATTACGTTATCATCAAGTCCTGATGGTGTTGGTGTTAGACATGTTACGAAGAGGGGGATAGTATAATGTATTAGTGTTACATATTTGTTTCTATATCTCAATCACATGATGTAAAATGTGGAGTTAAAATAGCATATCATATTGCATTTGATTTTCTTAGAAGGGAGGAGTGCAGTTAAATGTAATTGTAAAGGTCTTTGTTGTGTGTGTTTATGCGATTTGACTCCAGTGCAGGTGTAATATTATGTATGTGCTGGGGTTTCAGAGTGTCCTGCGGAGTGTGGTGCCTGTCTAATCAATGACACGTGTACGAGGTGCAGACCAGGCCTGTACCTGCTGCTGGGGAAGTGTCACCACGTCTGTCCAGACGAGTTTGAACCAAACGACAAACTCATGGAGTGTTCCCTTCAAGGTGAGCTCCAGAATAAGGAGGAGAGAGTGTTTACCAGTGGAGGCTAGTGGCGAAATCTAAGGATGGGCTTATTTGGCTGAAATGGGAGTGTATGGAATACATCAAATACATGGTGTGTTAAGCATCCAGGCATAACAATAAGCCCAACCTCCGATTAAAAGTGGCACTAGCCTCCACTGGTGTTTATTTTAAAAAATTACTTTACAGTGTCTTTGCCCATCTATACGTGAATTCTGCCTCTTGTAACATACAGCATGTGTCTCCCCCTCTTTCTTAATCATTTGTGCAGTGCACTGCGAGGTGGGTGAGTGGGGCGAGTGGAGCCCCTGCTCCCGGTCAGGGAAAACCTGTGGATTTAAATGGGGTGAGGAGTTGAGGACCCGGGAAGTCGTCCAGTTCCCTTCCACCTATGGAAAACCCTGTCCCCCCATCTCGGAAAATAAAGAGTGTGTCCTCAAGAGGAGGCGATGTCCAGGTAAATACAATAATAACTATATGATGATCATTAGTAATAGGACAGCTCACTATCTCCATTCTGAGTACAATTGTAGGCTACAGTCCCAGAACCAACTTAGTTTTTAGACTATAATCTGAAATTACTGGTCAGTAAGCAAAACAGAAACAGAGTGTTTGTAAGAAGAGGGGGGGAGGACTCAGAAAAACATATTTGCTTGTTGCTTATTATATTTGTGTGTGTGGTTTTTTAGTCATTGGTGGCTGATCATTCAGCAGGCCCTGACTGCAGCGTTAAGGGACAGATAACAGGCCCTCACCCCCCCAGACCATCATTTCCCCAGGCCTTTAGTTCCCCAGGCCCCAGCCCCCCAGGGCCTCCAAGCAGTCTTACTTACAGCACAAACACAACCCCAGTAGGGATTCAGCAGAAAAGTTTACTGTGAAGCAGAAACACACAGGCTCCTCAAACATCCTTCCTCGGGGGGATCAGAATTAGTTTAGACAGCAGCTACCAACACACACGCACACAACTTGTGCCTTTAAAAACCATAGGCGGTAATTTGTAAAGAGTCAACAGGTTGGGTTGAATCTGTCATTTAGGCTGTGAAATGTGGCCTCTGCATCTCCCTCCGTCTGTCGTCTTTCTCTGTCCCTCCTATTGTATCTACCCTGCTGTTACTCTCTCCTGCACACCCAAAGACAACACACCACCCCTCCTTCCTCCTGAATGGGGCTCCTGTTCCCCTGTCCCGTGGTGGGGTGGGGGGCTTAGTGTGGAGTCGGTGCTGTGTTGATCCGCCTGGCGGGCCGGAGCGGGGTGGAGGCAGGCCAGAGCTGTGGGTGGGTGCGCGTTACACACTGCAGGCCGAGGCCCGGTTATCACACACACACACACACACACGGTTATCGACCTTGCCCCTGTGTGTGATTACCCAGCTGCTTACCCGGGTCGGCCGGCCTGGCTCCTGGAACATCCAGTGAGCAGGGCTAATTATCTGCTCTGGTGCGTCCCCTCCGCTCCGTGTTTACGTTCCGCATACGCCACGGGGTCAGTGGTCCGACCTCCGCCAACTCGCACTAATCCCCACCAGCCTCTAAGACACTAATACATCCTCCCCCCTCTATCCGTTCATCCCTCCATCTTCCCTCCATCGCTCCCCTAGGGCCTCCGCCCACCCCCAGACCAGGTTAATTTGTTATTTCTCCAGCCAAGTTTTGTCTTTCTCTAGAAAGTGCTCTCACTCTTTTTCTCTCTTTTTCCCGCTCCCTCCAGCTCTCCCTAATGGCTGTTGTTTTCTAACTTCTTCTCCATCGGTCTTTTCTGTTTTTAAACAGAATGTTGTAACCTCCCTGTCACCCCCAGTCTTCCCCCTCCTCATGAATCAGAGAGCAGTAACTCTGAATCAACTGGGTTTTATGCTCCTTATCCACAAAAATGACAACAGGAGCTGGACTTTAAACAGGTCCAGTACATAGATAAATATAGAATGTCACTGAATGAATCACGGGGAAAGAACCCTCACTTTCACTCTTCCTGTTTAGCACAACTCTGATTTGGCCATTCCATCTCTCCTAAGCTCTGTTAAGCTACTTAGCCAGAGTTGTCATGTCATTGCAGTGTACAGTGCCCTCCGCCCCCTCCTTCAACATGCTTGGTGGTCGTAAATGTTTACATACGTGTCCTCACCCGCTGTCTGCCTGCTGTCTCCTTTGTGTTAACAAAGTTGGCTAATTTGTCCTCCAAACCACTGTTCACCTATCTATCTAACCCAGCTAGATGGTAGCCCCCTCCCACCCCCCAGTGAGGAGGAGCGGGCCAGGCGTCCCATAGCCTTCAAAGCTCCGGGCATTTCTCCTGTGGGACAGCTCAGAGCCTTTAATCCCAGCCTGGCTCCCGCCAAAAGCCCCCTGGACGACAGTGTGCCTGCCATGGAGGATGTCACCCCCTCTGCGTCATTTGACTAATTATGCTCCTGCACATCCCCTCTCTGACAGCGGACCAAACAGTTTCCCCGCACGCACACATAGGCACCCTAACACACACACACACACACACACACAGGGTTATATATAAATGCACAGCATAGAAGTGTGTGTTCGAAGGTGGTCCCAAGAGAATTGTAGCTGTTTTCTTACACTCACCTCTCTCTCTTTCTCTGTCTATCTCTCCACTTTTCACCCCAACTCCTATGTTAAAATTTTAAATAATCAAAGCTAGATGACAGTTCAATGAAAGTATCAATTCAGCTGAGATATCTAGCTAGGGCTAAGCAACGTGAAAGCCAAGCACTTGAATAAACTCTTGTGAAGTTGCAACACTTTTGAAAGCTGTCCTTAGTTACAGTAATCTTATAATCCTGTTGATATTACTTTTACAGTAATTTTTCACAGTTCTATTTTACAGTTTATATAAACCACATGCCTAAACCTGATCAAACTGTATGTGGACACACGTCTCATCAAAATGTTACACACACACCATACACACACACAAACCATTAAAAAAACACTGCCAGTCATCCACTGCAGTGTAGCGGTGATGACCATGCTGGTTAGAATGTACTAAATCTCTGTTGAGAGTGTTTTAATTTAAGTGTCTCTTTCGGGTCCCCTGCATCGCTTGACAGTTTATAGAATTCATAGACAGTTCCGACAGACAAAAGTGCTCTATGATAAATATGCCTAGTAATCACCTCAACACGAGCCCAGATAAAGTTGTGCCTTGGGTTTAGGAAACCCAGAGATTATGACTAAGCCGCTGAACTTTAAATGGTTATGACAAACAAAACAATGTGTGTAGAAGGGACTTCCTGTGTTGAATGAGCCAGAGGTGGGGGGCGGAGTCAGATTCAGAATGCTACTCATCTCTTTCTCTCTCTATCATTCTCTCTATCTCTTTCATTCTCTCTCTCAATCTATCATTCTCTCTCTCATTCTGTTCCTCTATCTCTTTCATTCACTCCATCTATCATTCTCTCTCTATCATTCTCTCTTTTTCTCTCTGTCTCTCTCATTCCCTGTCTCTCTATCTCTGTCTTTCTCTCTCTCTGTGTGTCTCTCTCTATATAAACATATACATACACCCCCGGTCAAAAGTTGGAATATTACTAATTCATGGGTTTTTCTTCATTTACACAATTTTTTACATTGTAAAATAAAAACTATGACACCACATACAGTTGAAGTCGGACGTTTACATACACTTAGGTTGAAGTCATTAAAACTCATTTTTCAACCACCCCACAGATTTCATGTTAACAAACTATAGTTTTGGCAAGTCGGTTAGGACATCTACTTCGTGCATGACACAATAAATTCTTCCAACAATTGTTTGCGGACAGTTTATTTCACTTATAATTCACTAAATCACAATTCCAGTGTGTCAGAAGTTTACATACACTAACTTGACTGTGCCTTTAAACAGCTTGGAAAATTCCAGAAAATGATGTCACAGCTTTAGAAGCTTCTGATAGGCTAATTGACATAATTTGAGTCAATTGGAGATGTACCTGTAGATGTATTTCAAGGCCTACTTTCAAACTCAGTGCCTCTTTGCTTGACATCATGGGAAAATCAAAAGAAATCAGCCAAGATTTCAGAAAACAAATTCTAGACCTCCACAAGTCCGGTTCATCCTTGGGAGCAATTTCCAAATGCCTGAAGGTATCACGTTCATCTGTACAAACAATAGTACACAAGTATAAACACCATGGGACCGCACAGCCGTCATACCGCTCAGGAAGGAGACGCGTTCGGTCTCCTAGAGATTAACGTACTTTGGTGCAAAAAGTGAAAATCAATCCCAGAACAACAGCAAAGGATCTTATGAAGATGCTGGAGGAAACAGGTACAAAAGTATCTATATCCACAGTAAAACGAGTCCTATATCGACATAACCTGAAATGCCGCTCAGCAAGGAAGAAGCCACTTTTCCAAAACCGCCATAAAAAAGCCAGACTACGGTTTGCAACTGCACATGGGGACAAATATCATACTTTTTGGAGAAATGTCCTCTGGTCTGATGAAACAAAAATATAACTGTTTGGCCAAAATGACCATCGTTATGTTTGGAGGAAAAAGGGAGAGGCTTGCAAGCCGAAGAACACCATCCCAACCGTGAAACACAGGGGTGGCAGCATCATGTTGTGGGGGTGCTTTGCTGCAGGAGGGACTGGTGCACTTCACAAAATAGATGGCCTCAAGAGAAAGGAAAATTATGTAGATATATTGAAGCAAGACATCAGTCAGGAAGCATAGGAACTGAAAAGTGGTCTGTGGTCACCACCTGCAGAACCACTCCTTTATTGGGGGTGTCTTGCTAATTGCCTATAATTTCCACCTGTTGTCTATTCCATTTGCACAACAGCATGTGAAATTTATTGTCAATCAGTGTTGCTTCCTAAGTGGACAGTTTGATTTCACAGAAGTGTGATTGACTTTGAGTTACATTGTGTTGTTTAAGTGTTCCCTTTATTTTTTTGAGTAGTATATATATATATATATATATCCCTGTCTCTCTCTGTGTGTCTCTCTCTATCTCACTGTCTCTCTGTGTGTCTCTCTCTGTTTCCCTGTCTCTCTGAGTGTCTCTGTTTCCCTGTCTCTCGCTATCTCCCGGTCTCTCTGAGTGTCTCTCTCTGTCTCTCTCTCTCCATCTCCCTGTCTCTCTCTGTGTGTCTCTATCCTTCTCTCTCGCTAGCATTTTCTCTCTCTCTATCATTCTCTCACACTGTCACTCTCTTGCTCTCTCTCTGTGTCTCTGTTCCAGTCTCTCTCTCACGCACTTTCACTCTCTCTTGCTCTCACTTTCTCTCTACACTCCCACACATTGTTTGGACCCTACACTCCTGCTGCAAGAGCAACCCACTAACCCCCTTTCAATAACGCCTATTTTACACTGCACTATACCCCCCCCCACACACACACACACACACGCCATAAACACACACAGAACACACACACACCCTACAATCTGCCTGGCCTTGTGGGATGTATGGGGGCCTCTCTTCCTTTCCTAACCTGAGCTCAGATACAGATTACGGCTGGTTACCTTTGATACAGATTACCTTTGAGGCTGGTGGGCTTTCATTATTCCTGCAGACCAGAGCCAGGGAAGACTAAACAGAGTTGGATGGTAGGGCCCTATATCGCACTAGCTGGACCCCAGGAATGCATGGGTCAGCGTTGGGCTGGCGCGCGCTGCGAGCCCTTCTCTGCCTGGTCAGGACGAGCTCAGAGCATGGCTTGGCTGATTAATGGACACAGGCGGAAGGGGGGCCAGGGGGAGAGAGGGGCTCCGTGCCTACCTCAGCAGTTTCGCAATGCTGCTGCTTACACATGGACAACACAACACGAAGAGGGACAGATTCAGTCTGTTTCTCTCTCTCTCTCTCTCTGTCTCTCTCTCTCTCTCAAAATGATGTGGGGCTTTTTCAGCTTTCAGTGGTAAACTCAACAACATTCTATGAAATTGATTTGTTTATGAGATGGCGCAAGAGCAGATAAACTGAAATGTATTTAAAGGCTTTCTATTTTTGACAAAGCCTATCAGTGGAGAATTGCAACAGCTGAAATAAGCCTTGCTCACAGAGTGTGGCCACTGTCTGTGATGCAAGGCTGACCTCTAGTGGTGAATAGGGGGAACACTGATACATTGGTATACAAAATACATTTTCGACATCATCGTCACACCCATTCTCTCTTCATATTCATCTTATTCTGTAGATCTTCATCTGAAAGTGCAGCTCCTGCCATGACCCTCAACCAGCTCTCTGTGTGAAGTCATGTAGATCACTTGAAAATATCAGAGTTTAATGTACAACAGAAATCATTATAAAGAGAGATTGAGCTGTTGACTAACAAGTATTTTCTGTCCTGTGTTTTTTCCATCCCTAGGGCAAGGCAAGGGGAGGAATGGGGAGCGGCGGGGTGAGCGGAGAAATCGGGACAACCGCCGGGACAAGGACAACCAGGGGGAAGGCCGAAGGGAGAGGAAGAAGGACAGAGAGATGGAGAGGGGGGAGGGAGCTGACCGGGAGGACTCTGAGAACAGGAACAAGACAGAGCAAAGACGCCGGAGAGGCCAAAACAGAGACCCTGTTGTCTCACCTGAGGGAGGAGGTCCTGCACAGTAACGGAGCCTGGAGGAACCCTCTCACTCCACCTCCTCTTTGTCCCCCTCGCCCCCTCAACTCCTTGCTGAAGGGGTACTGCTGCTACCTGTATTATTTAAATCTATACTGTATATGCACAAGAGAGATGGGCCACTACAGACTCTAAGGACCTTTCCTCTACATACCTACCTATCTGCCCCCCTCCATCACACACACCACTGAGAGGCCGCCTCCCCCTTCCTGTCCTGTCCTCTAGTTTCACCAGACCAGAGAGACCCAAGACTGCTGTTGATTGGACGGGAATGTACAAAACTGCTCTTGTTGATTGGATGGGACTGTACATAGAGGAGAGGAATGAGACATTCAAATGTGACAGTATGGGGATGATGTGTTTGTCACTGGGAGTCGGGACAATGTAAATGCTTGTTGAATCGGTTATTTAAAAGGTTCCCGCCCAGTTAAAAACAAACTTTGCGTCTTGGTTTGAATGTAGATTTATTTTGTGACATTATGTAGAATTGTTGTTTAAATGTCTTTATGTTTTTGTTTGTTGTTTTTTTGCTGAGTAAATTATCATGGGATATCACTAACAGAAAGACAGACAGTCAGATGTGGTTACTGCATGCAGATGTATAGTAAACATATGAGGCAAACAGACTGAATTGATTTTGTGACAGAATGAGGACGGACCCCAGTGTTTTCCTCCCAACATATTACTGGTCATGTTTGTTCAGAAGTGTCCTGGACAAAGTGCTAGTTTGCTTATCTGTGTAAGCAGGATCTGTGCTTTCACTAAAGCCACCTGAGCAGAAATCATCTGTATGTCAAATAAACTATAATGGGTTTGTACTTGTCTTTGTTTTTCATTTGTTATCTTTGGGCATTTCTTTGCCAGAAGATATGCCTGAATATATTTTTGGTATCTCAGATTGTTCTGGTAATTCTCATAAAAACTTCATTCAGAGGTAGGATGTTTGATATGCTTTTAAAACTTGTATCACAAACACTAATTTGGGGGAAAATCATGATAAAAGTGGCCAATTTAGGCCCTTTGCTGAATGTGCAATCCTAAAGGAGGGCTGTGATTGGTTAATGACCTATAATGTACATTTCTATGTATAAAATGGGTAATATATTCAAGTAACAGAGCAAAAGTACCCACTCTGAATAGCTTCTGTACTTGTAGAGTATACTGTCTAATAAAATAGGGGAAATATGAGCTAAATCAAAAAGGGTACTTTTGAGATATGAATATAAAATATATATAAAATAATAATAATTATAATTATAATTTATTGAGCGTTTGCTAAATTTTGTTCATTTGTTAATTCAACTAGAAAATTATTATTTTGGCATTTTACCAACAGAAAAAGGCTGTGGAAATAGTTACACACACAGTGCTTTTAACATCCAAAGTTTTCAACATACATATTTGACACATTATTATATTGTGCATATTCATTTAAACAGTAAGTGGTATTCACCTGGGATTTGAACTCACAACCTTTTGCTTCACAGCACACCAATCTTCCTACTATGCCACCATGTCTGTGTCAATAACATATTGTACACATGTTGACATACATGATTACATTGTGCATGTTAATTTCTACAGTAATTAATACTCACCTGGGATTTGAACTCACAACCTTTTGCTTCACAGCACACCAATCTTCCTGCTACGCCACCATGTCTGTGTCAATAACGGATTCACCTGCATCTACGGGGATAACGGCCATTGTTCATTCCAAGATCCTAAAGATATATTAAATCTGGCTCATCATTTTTCTTTATCTAGAATTTAGGTCTGCCCTTAGGTCTTTGATGCTACATCCTATGCATCGTATTTTGAGTTGAAGATCGAAACAAAGGGTCTAGTTTCCAAAATGTATATATATTTTTAATGTAAACTTCTTATAAACCTCTTCCTCTCGATACTCTGTGGAAAAGAGACCTTCCAGGTTTGGATCATTGTTTTAGTTGGTACAGTGTGGTCTAATATTCAACAATTGTCTCGGAAATCCTGATCACCAACCGATCCGTTATCATTTTGTACACAGGATTTATCAAACTCTTCGTAAACTGTTTCATAATAACATTTTTAATGATGCTTCCTGTACAGTGTGCCCTCTTAATGAACCTGGTGCCTTTATACACATGGTTTGGGAATGCCCTCTGGTATATACTGTATATTCTGGGATGAAGTAGCTTCGAATGTATCCACTCTGTTGTCAGAAAATATTCCTGCATCTCCTTTTGTTTTACTTTTAAATTATTTATCTGCTTTTCATGTATCTCTATGTCAGGAGCTCATTCTTCTCACTGGCCTAACGCCTGCAAAAAATGAATGCAGTACGATGGAAGCCTCCACACTCACTCTATCCGTCAATCGGTCCTCACTTTTTTAAATGTAATTTATAAGGAGCATTCTACTGCTCGCATTCATGGAGATAAAGAAGACACTTTGAACCAATGGCTTTTTGCCGCTGAAACACTTCGTTATGTGTTGCTTTGATGTATTTTATTTTGTATTTTGAACCGTTTATGTTTATTTAATTTGATCCCTTAGGTCCTCGGGTGGGTGGCATTGGGATAGGGGAGGGAGAGGAGTGTATCTTCATGTTGTATGTATGTATTCATGTTCGCTGAAAATTATTTAAAAAACATTACCTGTAGCCTATTGCTACACTTTGCACTTCAAAGTAAATCTCAGCTCTGTTAAAAGTACACTCAATAAAAAGTATTTTATTTATCATAGTGATTTAAGGAGTAACATTAAAAAAGAGTAATAAGCCCCACCAACATTACACAACTATACAGAAAAATCAAAAATTGCTTAAATAAGTAAATCAAATCAATGATGACAGAAAAGTCAGATTAACTGATAATTGACCAGTGGTGTAAAGTACTTAAGTAAAAATACTACTACTATTTAAGTAGTTTTTGGGTGACTTTCACTTTTACTTGAGTCTTTTTCTATTAAGGTATCTTTTACTTTTACTCAAGTATGACAATTGAGTACTTCTTCCACCACTATAACTGACACAGACATGTTTGGCATAGCAGGAAGATCAGAATGTCATGAACCAGAGTTCAAATCCCAGGTGAGGACATGTTGAATAATAATTACTGTATAAATGAACATGCACAATGTAATCATATGTCAATGTGTATCAAATATGTAAGTTGAAAACATTGTATGTTAAAAGTGCTCTGTGTGTAACTACACTGAACAAAAATATACCTGCTGTCGTACACCATCCCAAACATGCTCAATGGGTGACATGTCTGGTGAGTATGGAGGCCATGGAAGAACTGGGACATTTTCAGCTTCTGGTAATTGTGTACAGATCCTTGCAACATGGGGCTGTGCATTATCATGCTGAAACATGAGGTGATGGCGGCAGATGGATGGCATCACAATTGGCCTAAGGATCTCGTCATGGTGCATTCAAATTGCCATTGATAAAAATACAACTGTGTTTGTTGTTTGTAGCTTATGCCTGCCCATACCATAACCCCACCACCACCATGGGGCACTCTGTTCACAACATTGACATCAGCAAACCACTTGTCCACACAACGCCATACACACTATCTGGGGCACTCTTACATATTTGATACACGTTGACATATGATTACAATATGCATGTTCATACAGTTGAAACCGGGAATCATACGTGAAGAGTACACTTTTCCAGAGCGCCTGTGGCCATTGAAGTTTCATCAGCTGTCCAGGTGGCTGATCTCAGAAGATCCTGCAGTTGAAGAAGCCGGATGTGGAGGTCCTGGGTTTGCGTGGTTACACGTGGTCTGCGATTGTAATGCCGGTTGGACGTACTGCCAAATTCTCTAAAAATACGTTTGACCCGGCTTATGGTAGATCAATTAGCATATAATGATTTGGCAACAGCTCTGGTGGACATTCCTGCAGGCAGCATGCCAATTGCACGCTCCCTCAAATCTTGAGACATCTGTGTGCAAATTTTAGAGTGGCCTTTTATTGTCCCCAGCACAAGGTGCACCTGTGTAATGATCATGCTGTTTAATCAGCTTCTTGATATGCCACGCCTGTCAGGTAGATGGATTATCTTGGCAAAGGAGAAATGTTCACTAACAGGGATGTAAACATATTTGTGCAACATTTTTGAGAAATAAGCTTTTTGTGTGTATGAACAAATTCTGGGATATTTTATTTCAGCTCATGAAACATGGGACCAACACTTTACATGTTGCGTTTATATTTTTGTTAGTATAGTTCCACAGCCTTTTTTTTTGGTAAGATGCCAAAAAATATGTAATTTCTAGCTGAATTAACATTTGACACAGTGAGCAAGTATCATTTTAAGTTGACTAAATGTTTGCCTACGTTCTCTCATGTTGTGCTAAGTTTGGGCTTAACATTTTTTTTAAGTTCAGGTGTACACTTTGACTGAAAAGTTGAGTAAACAAAAAAAATAGCTGTGGAACCAGTTACTTAATAATAATTAGTTTTAAAAAAACACTAGATTTGTGGTTGTTTTGATTTTTTTTACAGTGTATACATACACTGGTAGGTACAGATTGTAACACCAGATAATGTAATTTAACCAAAGATTTTTGGTATCTGTTAGTGGGAGTTACAGGTTAGGTACTGTTTGGTGTAGCACAGAGAATTTTCGACCAACCTTAATTTGGTGAGACTATCTCCGTTCTCGATTCAGCCAAACATGTATCTTCTAAAATGTCCATGTCCAGTTGCATGTGCATTTGAATTTAGAAAATGCTCCGGTATTAAAATATTTTTTTTTGCTTCAAGAAGTAATCCAACAATGTGTACGCTGCCATTTTGTCTATTTCAAATCTAGTTATCCTAACCTACTATGTAAACAAATCATCTATGTCTTCTGTCTTCTTCTTCTTCCTTGGGTTCTTCTTCACCACACCATATCTCTTTACCACCTGTCCATACTCCCACAACCTTTTCTAGCATACCAACTGTGATGAGTCTACACAGATTTTAATAATCAAACATCCTGATTGTCCCCCTCTTCCTATAAACTTCCACTATCACACATTTGATCTTCATTATTCTCCAAAATGATTCTATAAGCATTTCCGTCTTTAATTAATGTTGCACACCCCCTCCAGATCCTACAATTCTATCAATCCTCACTGATACGTATCCCGGGATAACGAATTCCAAATGTGGTTTTATCCACGTTTCTTCTATACATATTATATCCGGCAAAACATTTAAATCATGAATATACTTCTTAAACTCCTGCCTGTTATCTATTAAACTCTGAGCATTCCATTGAACTATAATTAACACCATTATCCTACTTAATATCTTGTTCATTAGTTGAAATATTATATTATATATATATATGTCTATTGTGACTTCTGTGAACCCAAGAATTTCCTGAGCCGTCTTAACTAAATCTGCGATCTTGCTCGTCCTGTTTTTATGCACTGAGAAGCAAATTATCGCCTTGCAAATAAAGGCAATACGATTTACCATCATTGTTTTATCAGTAATCAAACCTTCATGTACACACGCCGTGGTTGGTTGTGCAATATTCTTGGCATTTACCTTCTTCACTGCCTCAGCATATGATACATAATTTCCTACCTTATACCTCTGTGCTTCCAATGCAATTACAACATTTAACTTTATCTTCAGGTGCACATTTTCCATACTCACACACCTTGCACACACCTTGCACATCTCAACTGACTTCTACAAACATTTGCAATATGTCCAATTCTTTGACACTTGAAACACCGGTGGCGGCAGCACATATTCTCTTACCTGAAAACCTATTCCCAATTGTACTCTTTTTGGTAACATTTCTTCAAAATGTATAAGAACCGTTGTAGTTTCAACTCTAACGCCATTCCTTTTACTACTCAGTCTTTTTGCTTCAGACACTTTCCCTCCTTTCAACAACTCTTTCATTACCAGCAATTAAACTTTTCGTTCTCTGAAATGCCATTCTTACTACGACTCAATATCAACCCTCTTCCTACCTATCCGGCACAAGCATCGATCTGTGTCTTGAAACCATCAGTCTCATAACACCGGAACAGACCAATGGCAGGTATCAATGGACTGACCAATGGCATGTACCAATGGGCGTTTCCTGTTATAAAGGAACGCCCACATTAAGAAACGCCTCGAATAAGGGTCTGCAATTACTTCGTATTGCACTTCTCCGCTGATTCGAGAAAATTTGAATGTGTGCGTGATTGCGTACAATAAACGTAGTCATTATACGTTAACAGGCTAAATACGTAGATAGCTAGATTTAATACGCTGCTTTTTGTGAAGGAGAAAAGCAGACTGGTGAGTTTAACATACAATTGTTCGCTATGCAGCTAGGTTAGATCAATGTGTATGATTTATAATCAATGTAATATTTAACAATACAAGAGGCACCGATAAATCTAACATGCGAAATGACAGTCTCGGCTAAGAGAGAAGTGACTAGCTCTGGCTTTCTTTCTCGACTGAGACGGCAACTAGGCTAACTAGCTATGTTGTCAGTCCTAGATACAACAGGTTTCATTGTTTTGATTCCTCCTGAGGGTGGGTAGTTAGCAGACTAGCTAACGTTAGTTTGTCGCCGTGTCAATGAGAATAACACCGAACATATTAAAATGTCATTGTGGTCGTAACTAGCTTGCTAACTTACGTTGACGTTATGTAAAAAGTGAACGATGTCGAGTTTGCTAGCTCGGAGATTAGTCAACTAGCTAACGTTAGCTAGCGACCTTGCTAACGATTGCTTACCATCGAAGAACAAAACAGCACCTACTGTTAGCTAACTATCTTCATTTTTGGTATCGCGATATTCTTTCCATGGCAAAAAATGTCAACACGAAGCAGACTCAACGTTGGTCCTTTAATAACCTGCTGTATGTAAAATAGTTAGCTATAACTTGGAAAATAAATAAATGTGATACTGGATGACAACATAATTATATTATCTGCTTCATGTTTGTTTCCTTGCCACGATACTAACTTGTATCGTCCTTGTCATTTAATTAGCTAGCTTAGGGTTTCCCAAACTCGGTCCTGGGGCTCCCCTGGGTGCACATTTTGTCTTTTGCCCTAGCACTAAACGGCTGATTGAAATAATCAAAGCTTGATGATGAGTTGGTTATTTGAATCAGTTGTGTAGTACTAGGGCAACTAACTAGTTGTTTGACAGATATGACAAAAATCCATTAGTGCCGTGGATGGTCAATAACGTTACTCCTTAGTCAAAGGACCTTACATGTTCTGTTCAAAAGACAAATTGGCTCTGGAAGACAACTGCTAAATACTCCATCTAAACGTGAATCGATTCTCAATTGTGGAACGGTTTTATAAACATAAAACCCTCAACTTTCGTATCACGTCAACATACAGATTTTACTGATATAAATACTGATATAAAATATAAGTTCCTTATGCTTCCAAAACCGTACCCCAAGCAATGCGTGTTAATGTCCAGACCGAGCGCCCTGGCTCTTAACCAAACTCCCCCTCCAAAAGACGCCTTCGTCCAATGACTCGTATGTGTAATGTATTGGAACAGAGGCAGGATCAAGGGCTAATGACCATTTATCTTAAAAAAATGTCATTTTAGCTAGCTAAGCTTACCCCATGTCATTGTTAACTAGCTAGTGTATCGGGAGTATGTTCCGGTCGTATTTTTGTGATTTTGTTGGAAATTGTAAAATCTAAATGCTTTGTTTTTCAATTATCCAATCACAATATACTATTCATATTGTCATTCCCGTATTGTTTACTGGGTTTCCCGGAATCTGAAGTTTATCAAATGTATGTCGGTGCTATAACCTTTGTTTCCTTTTGGCAGTGAGACATTTGAGCAACCACCAATAAGCCTAATGCTACAGCAGCAACATTAGCAGATATTACAGTAAGTAGCTACTACAGTATATCTGCCTATCCTGTGTAGCTAAATAAACTGCTTTAACTTGTTCTGTGTATTGGTTGATTTCATTTTGACAACTATGATGCTAGTAGTTCGCATTAACATCCTTTTCTGTGTCCATAATGGTCTCTTTTCTTTGCCCCTCACCCAAAGTACTTCCTAAGGATGGCTAGCTGTGGTGAGGTTGACCACTCTGTGAGCTCGCTCCCATCCAGTAAGAAGGGGAGTGGTGACTCTGCCTGCTCTGGTTCCAGTGGCTCATCACCTGCCCTGCCTGTCCCAGAGTGTGCTATCTGCCTACAGAGTTGTGTCCACCCTGTCCAGCTACCCTGCAGCCACGTCTTCTGCTTCCTGTGTGTGAAAGGCGCGTCCTGGCAGAGCAAGCGCTGTGCTCTCTGTAGACAGGAGGTTCCCGAGGACTTCCTGGAGCACCCCACTCTGCTGTCCCCGGAGGAGCTGAAGGCCGGAGGGCGGGGTGCCACAGGGGACAACGCCTGGTACTATGAGGGGAGGAACGGCTGGTGGCAGTATGACGAGAGGACCAGCCGTGAGCTGGAGGACGCTTTCTCCAAGGGCAAGAAGACAGCCGAGATGCTGATCGCCGGGTTCCTGTACGTGGCTGACCTAGAGAACATGGTGCAGTACCGGCGCAATGAGCACGGCCGCCGGCGCAAGATAAAACGGGACATTGTGGACATCCCCAAGAAAGGGGTGGCGGGCCTTCGACTGGACACCGAGGGCGGGGCGCAGGGTTCCACTGCGGCAGGGAGAGGGAACTCTGCAGATGGGGCTGATACTTTAGCAGCTGCAGTGCAGCAGGCTGCAGCAGCTCCAGCTGCTTCCACAGTCCTGTCTGCTCCTGCCAGGCCTCCTACGTCTCTGGGGGGCCAGCCCGGCAGCCACACAAGCCCCTCCCTGGAGGACGCCCTGGCCCAGCTCCAAATCAGCCCCACAGATGCGCCAGAGAGGGCTGAGGTCGGGGAGGGAGAGGAAGGGGAGGAGGAGGCCACCGCCACACCCTCCATGTCCTCTGGTCCTAACACGTCTGGGTCTGGGGACTGGAGCGATGATGAGGAGGAGGGGGATGGGGAGGCAGTGGAGCCCCAGGAGCAGAGACTGCGTTTGAGGGAGAGCCCAGAGGACAGGTCCCTCCCTGGGGCTGAGGCCTCCAGCAGTAGTGTGAGGTCGAGAAGGCCTGACGGCCAGTGTACTGAAGTGTGAGTTCAACTCATTGTGAACATCTGCACTGGAGCTAACATTCTCGGCTAATATAGGACTCTGAAACAGATTTTCACCAACCCCCGCATACAACTGTCTCAAGGCAAGGAGACGCTCCCATTATATTAGACTTTAAAGATGAAAATTACCCCCCTGAAAATGAGTTATAGTCCACATTTACTGGTGGGCCTTGGGAGCAAAGTCTTTCCCAATACAACTTGTTAATTGAGCATTGAATTGTTGTTTTGTGTAAATTGTTGGGATGTTTGAATGTCCCAATGCCTCCAGACAGGGTGTGATGCAGCCGTGATGAAAGATGGCAACTTTTTATTATCAGAGACAAAAATCCATTTAACTGAATCAGGTAGCAGCCTCTTGTCAGCTAATCAACAGTTGTTTTGTTATCAGATCAGTGGTTCAGTGTTTTCCCCTCTCTGCAGCAGCTCTGTGTTGAGCTCTGGGCAGCTCCACAGTGATTAACACCATGCTCCATGACCTCTCTGATCACTGATCATAGCCCCAAGTCAGTCGACTAAATTTGAATTTGTTTCAAAAGCGAAGCGTGGTCTTAGTGTCCAGTCGCTGATTATTCATCTGACATGCTAGTCTGTTTCCTAATGTGTGCATGTGTTTTAAGAGAAGGATTGGGTTCTTAAACACTACTGGTGAAGAGGACTGATGTTTTAGATTTGAGTTTGATTAACTGTCTTTTCTTTGTTTTCCTCTGGTTGTAAATTCTATTGTGATTACTAAAACGGTAAGAGAAGAGCAACAGTTGTTAGGTGGCTGTCTCCTGAAAAACATTAGAAGTTTTAAATGTTATTTTATATTTCTTACCCACTGACTGTCATTGTCATCTGTCCAGCTCAATTTTATGCTCATTAAAATAACCTTTACTTTCTGTAACGATTTTTGCTTTGTAATCTTTTGTTACATGGTTTGTCATTTAAATAAAATGTCTATTCATCAACCCAAAACGATGATTGGAAGTATTGTTTTTTTTCGATGACAATTAAAGGTGAGCTGATCACATGCAAATACTAGTGACATGCAAGATACTGCCAGAAATAAGCTCTCTTGTATCAAATCGTTCACAATCTATATTTCTCATGTGTCAACTCATCTACACTATATAAACAAAAGTATTGTTCTGCTATTTCAGCCTTACCTGTTGCTGACAGGTATATAAAATCAAGCACACAGCTATGCAATCTTCATAGATTAACATTGGCAGTAGAATGGCTTACTGAAGAACAAGTCAGTTCGTCAAATTTCTGCGCTGCTAGAGCTGCCCGGTCAACTGTAAGTGCTGTTATTGTGAAGTGGAAATATCTAGGAGCAACAACGGCCCAACTGCGAAATGGTAGGCCACATAAGCTCAGAAAGGGGGTCCGCTAAGGTGCGTAGCGTGCACAAATCACTTGTCCTCGGTTGAAACACTCACTACCGAGTTCCAAACTGACTCCGGATGCAACCTCAGCACAATAACTGTTTTGTTGGGATCTTCATGAAATGGGTTTCCATGGCTGAGCAGCCGCACACAATCCTAAGATCACCAGCCGCAATGCCATGTGTCGGCTGGAGTGGTGTAAAGCCACCATTGGACTCTGGAGCAGTGGAAACATGTTCTCTGGTGTGATTAATCACTCTTCACCATCTGGCAGTCCAACGGACTAACCTGTTGGGTGGATGCCGAGAACGCTACCTGCCCAAATGCATAGTGCCAACTATGAAGTTTGGTGGGGGAGGAATAATGGTCTGTGGCTGTTTTTCATGGTTTGGGCTAGGCACCTTAGTTCCAGTGAAGGGAAATCTTGTTCCAACCTCTAGTGGAAAGCCTTCTCAGAAGAGTGGAGACTGTTATAGCAGCAACGGGGGGACCAACTCCATATTAATGCCCATGATTTTGGAATGAGATGTTCGATGAGCAGGTGTCCACATACTTTTAGTCATGTAGTGTAACACACCACTCGCTAATACCATGAACCCACTGCTCCTGCCCTGCACAGGTTCACTTGATGCAGTATACCGTACCTTCTTCAACAGGCAGGTTCTTAGTGAGCACCAGCACTCTGAATTCAACTCACACTCTGGTTTGATATTCTGATCACAGTGTATTTGTAAGCAACACCAAAGCCTGGTGTTTGGCCAGGAAACACATGACCTTTGTAAATGGACGGGAGGGGAAGACCAAAGGCCTGGCGGGGTTGTGTCCAAAATGGCACCCTATTCAGTGCACTACCTTTGACCAGGGCCCACTATGTAGAGAATAGGGTGCCATTTGGAAAGTACCCCTGGCGGTGTGTTCTCCAGGGACAAAAGACGTGCCAGCCAGGTTCATGCCATAGTGAAGCTGGATCAATCAGGGAGGGGGAAGGAGCGGCTGACTCTAACCTAGATCTGAGCAGCAGGATAAACACAGAAGGTTTCATTGTTAGATTATTCAGAATTCACATGCATTGGAATGTCATGAATCTCCTGTCTTGGTTGAAAAAGAACATACCAGTGGTATTGAACAGCACATGTATTGCAACAGCAGAACATATGGATAATTCTTCATCAGGCCTGCAAATAGTTATCAGGGACAAATAAAGTAGTGGGGCATCTACTGTAGTTGGTAGAGTGTTGTGTGGTGAGGTCTCTTAATGAATTGATATATACAGTAGGTCTGTATGACCTAGCCTATTGCCTTGAGAAAGAGACCTCCCCGCTGTAGTGAGCTGGATAGAGAATGCTCTTCTTGTTATTCTCCTCAGTATCTCTGTGTTTGTGCTATTGTTCGGCTCAGTCTTGCTCCATCCTATCATTAACATAATTGGAAATTGCAGCAGTAAGACCACTATGTTTGTTTCTAATGTTTTATATAATCCAATGTTTTCAATCTAAATCTAACAGCTGATCTGATCTTCCGATCTTTCAAAACATTGTGACACATTTTGGTGTTCCAGAAAGTGAAATACAAGCAAGATCAACAGGCATTGTATTCACATTCAACAGCAATAGAAAACAATTTATAATACAAAATTAGTTTACTTTGATATGTCTTCAAAAAATCTTGTACTGTTATATTTGAATCTATAAATTGCAGTTATCGGCCAATTAACATTTTACTTTTAAAATTAAACACATTTTGATACCAGAAGGTAGAAAGATATACAGTATTTTTTGCTTCACTTACTCCAGTCCACAGCCACATGCATAAATGCATAGTGTTGTTCAGAATATAAATAGCAGTTACAGTAGAAAATATAGCATATTATGTTTCAGTGTAGCTTGTTGAAATAGCTGAAAGTTAACCCTTGAAGTTTAGTAATTCTCTTGCACCGCAGGCCAGTTGAGAAGAATCCGTTGAGGAAGAACAGATAAAAACAACATCTTTGTCCTTCATTTGTGTCCAAGCTGATTCTCAAGAGTCTCCATCCTTTTTGACACAACTTCAAGTATTTACACATTAAGGAAGTTATTGATTTTAAACTAAAAACATTTTTTAAGATAATGGTTGCATCCTAAATGGCCATTTCCTTTATAGTGCAGTACGTTTGACCAGGGCCCATAGGACTCTGTTTAAAAGTAGCACACTATACAGGTAATAGGGTACCATTTGGAAAGCATTCAATGTCATAGCAATATTAAAGATCTTATCTAAAGTATGCACATCACCCCAGGGCTGTAAAGGATATTATTCTGGCTCAGTCTCCTAAGCTGTTCGTTGACCTGCCTCTGGAAGAGCATCACGTTCTCACACTTACACATCTCTTCAGGGGAGGGTTTCTCTGTTCACAGACAGACAAAGTATGGATTGTCTTTTAGGAACAGACTGACACAGATCAAGTGCAATACAAGTATTCATTCACAGAGCCTCACAATAGACAGTACAATGATAGGCCGCCAATGGTATGGTTGCTGTTATACTTCAAATCACCTGCAGGTGGCAGAGATGTTCCCCCTGAACATAAAGTACTTACCGGCTCGTCAATAAATATTTCCTGAAATGCAGTGCACGAGAGAAAATCGATCTAACACTAACACACAGTATAAAGAATAATATGGAAGTCTATGAGCACCACCCTCATAAAAATACATTTTTGTTTTAGTATTTATAGAATTAATAATTTATTAAAGATGAGAGGATGTGTGTACTGTGCAGGAAAAGTGTGAGAAATAATTAATATTAATAATATTGTGTATCTATGATGGATATTTAATAAGGAAGTTATTTTAGAGTGTATTTTATTTATTGGATACCTTTACATATCCGTGACTTCAATTTGTCTACAATTTCTCCCATGTGGCTAAAATCTTCAGCATAGTACAAATGCTTATCATCTGGCTCGGAAGCAATTTCCCTGAGCTCCTCTTCGATGGCTTTACCAACACCAAGTGCATATAACGTGATACCTGGGGGCGGTGAAGCAGGTCAAAGGTCAGAAAGATGTGGATAAATGACTCCTTTAAGATAAGATCGTATGTTATTAATGACTAAATGGCTCTGCTATCAGATCAAGTTCAGCAAATACAATGTAAAGAAACCGTACCAGCATCCTTTGCTTTAGTGGCCCATTTCGACACATCATCCTGGGATCGTCCGTCGGTGAACACGATGCTGACATGTGGCATGTCGGGCCGGGCCCCTTCCTTGGCAGAGAAGCTGTACTCAAACATGTGACGCAGGGCAGCGCCCGTCATGGATCCTCTGCCCATGTACTGCATCAGCGACACGGCCCTGTTGATATCCCGGCCTGAGGTATACTGACCCAGGGTGAACTCTGTGCGGACCTTAGTGGAGTACTGCAGAAGCCCCACGTGGGTGCCCATGCTGGACACGTCCAGAGACTCCACGATGCCGTTCACAAACTGCTTGACCAGCTCAAAGTTGGCCGGTCCCAGGCTCTTAGAGCCGTCAATCACAAATACCAGATCTATCAGATCTCCACACTCTGCCTCTGCCGTAGTAGAGACAAATAGTGTTGAGTCAAGTCAAGACGCCCAAAATCAACTACACCATGGCAAGACAGCAGCAGAAAGTACTAGCCTACATCACTTAAACGATGTTGCTGATAGGCTACCAACTGGCTCATTTTACAATAATGGCCCAACATTATGAAGACCTGTGTGCAGGTTAGGGGCGCAACTTTGGTGGGGGGGACATATATATATATTTTTTTTTATCCAGTTGGATGAACACTCCAAACAGCCTACCCGACCCCTCGGAGGCGTCTGCATGGTCCTAAAGCACAATGTCGCCTTGTTTTGTATCACATTCCAATTATAAAACGGGGTGGGACAAAAATGCAATTTCAGAATGTGGTGGGGGGGGGGGCATGTCCCCCCGTCCCCGTCCCCGACATACAGTCATTTTATTGCAACATTGGGTAATAATGTGCATGAATATCCTTCTATCTACCTATCGAGAGCTACTCTTTCTTCCTTCATGCCAGGTTCCTGTCACGGTCAAACAGTAGAGAATATTCCTCTTAATCCAGGAAAAGAACACCCTGGACAAGATGGAGCATCAGGATTAACCATGACCTCACAATCACAACTCATCCAAATTATGTAACATATAAATACCAGGATGGAAAAACACTCAGTCACAGACAGTCAGACCCATTAAAAAAGAGGCAGTAGGTGTATAGTTGATGGCACTCCAACCATTAATACGTAACACATTAATTCTAAAATATCAATTTAAAGGGATGTGAATCCATTGGGCTAAAATAGCATGCCGCATAGAGAAGATCCTCTCATTACAATGCAGTGTCCAAAAGATCTGTTACAGCATAGCTGATAGTAAGACATGGAAGCATGCCATGGACTTACTCTTGCAGGTTCTGTTATCAGGTCTGAGTGTGTAGCCTTCTCGACATCTACACACAAATGAATCTTCAGTGTTCACACAGTCATGTTCACACCCATGGTTACCAAGGAAACATGGGTCAAGCTCTGCAGTGAGTAAACGAGATCAGATCCAGTTGTTAAGGTCAATAAGCAAGACTTGCTAGTTTGTTGAAATCTAAGTAAAATGTTGAATACAAATTATATTTCTGTGCCTTAGGTGAGACTGAGAGCATACACTATTCTAGTGTGAAGCAGGTGAGACTTACTTTTGCAGGTTATATTATCAGGTCTGAGTATGTAGCCTTCACGGCATTTACAGAAAAATGAATCTTCAGTGTTCAAACACTCATGTTCACAGCCGTGGTCGCCAAGGGAACAGTGGTCAATCTCTGAGAGGCGTTAGTCACATCGGATACAGAGATAAAGGCAGAAAGAGAAAGGGACAAAGCATATTATTACTCTTTCAGGGAACTATCACATACTCACTACATTCAACAAATAAATACATTACAAATGTTTTCCTCAACACTGCCCACACAGTGAGCACAGCACTCTGTTGTTGAGTCTTCCAGTGACTGATGTTTTGAATTAACAGTTATGATTGCTTTATTTGTTAGATTAAATATATTTTAAACCATTTTAAGAGGCGTAGTGGCGCTGCCATCTCAGGTGGAGGAGGTTGAGTATAGTGTTGTTAATAGCACAGTAACACAGTTCATATAACCAGAGTAGTGGTGAACTTACTGCTGCAGGTCTTGCCATCGAGGTTGAGAACATAGCCCTTCGTGCATCTACAGATGTAGGACTCAGGAGTGCTGACACAGTCATGCTGGCAGCCATGGTTCCCCAGGTCACAGTAATCTATTCCTGAGAGGAAAAGGTAGAGACACACACATAGATTGGCTTGAATTCGTACATTATTCTCAGTTAACAAGAGATAAAGGAGTGAATAGATTCCTTTAATTTGGAATTTCCTTTATTTCCTGTAATACCAGTTGTTTCTGCCTATATATATTTTTTAAAGCACTTACAGTTCATGATTAACCCACAGTACTCTGAAATCAATATCCAAAATGTGTTAGGATTTTAATACACTCAAGAGGTGTACTTTCTGAAGTTAATTCAAATGTGTCTCTAATCCAGTACAGTGCAACTTTATTGTGCAATTTGCATCGGAACATACACTCTTAGAATTTTTTTTTGAAGAACCCCTTTTGGTTTCCATGTAGAACCCTTTCCAAAGTTCAAACCAAATCAAACCCTGGCTGTCTGTTATGATTTCTTAGTATTCTGGACACACTCCCCCATATGTCAGCAGCCAGTGAAATGATTCAAAAAGCACACTTCCTCTTGGAGATCTCCCCCACACTACTCTGAAGTCTGAAGTTCCACTAGAGAACTAGGGGCATGTTCAAATGTGGGTGGACCTGGACCTCAAGGATGACAAGATAGGCCAAATACTGTAGTAGAGTTGGACTGATCTGGGGCATTTATCCCTTCAACTGTTTAAACAACGGATTGTGCACATTACAATATTCAAGCATAGTTGCATCACTGAGCCAGCCCATGGACTGAAATGTAACCCAAAACAAATTATGTATTGTTTTCAGTATAATACAGCATCAGATTTGAGCAATGAAAGGGCAGATGGAATTCAGGTTAACCTTCACAAGTAGATAATTTACTTGTTTTCAGAGTAAATTCATGTTTTTGTTAACTTTAATCATAACCACAAAGAAAGAAAGAAAGAAAGAAAGAAAGAAAGAAAGAAAGAAAGAAAGAAAGAAAGAAAGAAAGAAAGAAAGAAAGAAAGAAAGAAAGAAAGAAAGAAAGAAAGAAAGAACGAACGAAAGAGGAAAAACTAAGAATCTCACTTCGGCACGTCCTCACGTCCTCGTTGAGTTCATACCCAAGCCTGCAGCGACACTCGTAGTCGAGTACCCCTGGCACGTTGGCACAGATATGGGCACAGCCATGGTCCACGACAGCACACAGGTCTTCCGCTACAGAACCAGGAGGACCACAACATAGGCAAAGACAGGATTTAATGCTACTGCTGTAGCTAACCCTTACCCTAACCCTACGCTTCTGCTGCAGCTCCTGCTATTCCACCAGCCCTAGCACTGCACTGGCCCACATGCCAACCCTAACCCAGCCAGCTGGGCCCCACTGATTCTGATTTACACCACTGACTTTATTCCTTGTTCCTCAATAGTGAATTGGTCTGTCCAAAAGCAACATATTTTCCATGCTCTTAGTTAAATGATGTGGTCAAGCCTGTTATAATAGACTTGAGCACTCACCACGGCAGGTCTTTCCATCAGAGTTAAGGGTGTAACCCTTTCTGCACCGGCACATGTAGGAGGCTGAGGTGCTCACACAGAGGTGCTCACACTGATGGTCCACCAATGAGCACAGGTCTGTACCTAATACATACACACATGCACACATACCACCACACACACACACACATACAAATAATACATCCTTAGTATCTCCATCAATATAATGAGTAAAGCACAAGTGTATTGAGAGGTTAACAGAGAGAAAACACACACCTCCACACAGATTGGACTGGAAGACGGAGGTGAGTGTCTCTATCTGGCTGAAGTTGGCCACCAGGTACACATGCTCCGAGTGGGGCTCACTCCCGATGGCCCGAAGTGTGTTCATATCCACCCTGCCCACTCCGATGGCGAAGATCTGGATGCCCGCTTGCCGGGCCTGTGCCGCTACCTCCTCCACCGTGTCCTGGGGACGCCCGTCCGTTACGATCATGGCGATGCGGGGGATGTGCATGTTGGCGGGCCGGGCACCCTCTGGTTCGGTGAAGGCTGTCTCCATGGTGTACTGGATAGCCAGGCCGGTCATGGTGCCGGTGGCCAGGTGGTCCATGGCCTTCACCGCCCGCTCCACATCTGCCTTGAATACAACAGTTCTGTGTTTGTTAATGGGGGTGGGTTAGTTTATTGGGGATTCTTGTTACAGACTGTTTTTGTGCAACTGTACTTGGAAAATCAAATAAACATATTGTAAAAAGAATAGCGCAGTACTGAATAGTCCACCTGTCTCTTCTGCTCTGCTCCCAGTCTCACCACACAGCACACATTTGGGAGGAGCACAAGTTCAGCCACATTGCAACATTCCTGTGAGTAGAATTACTTTGCTCAACTGTCTCGAAGAAGAACCTGTTCTCTAGGCTAACTTGTTGCTGTAGATGTTGAGACAGAACCTTTTCCCCAAACTATACTCTTAGGGGGAAAAAAAGAGTTTCAAAACGGTTCTTTGGGGAGCAAGGGTTCTTCAAAGGGTTCTCCTATCAGGACAGCCAAATAACCCTTTTAGGTTCCAGATAGCACCTTGTTTTCTAAGTGTGTACCTTGCTGTTGTAGGTGTTGAGACAGAACTCGTTTTCCAGGAAACCTTGCTGCAGTAGATGTGATGGAATAACTTGTTCCCTAGGGCTTAGACTACCTTTCTGCTGTAGGTGTTGAGGGAGAACTCGTTCTGCACCACGCTGCCGTACTGCAGCAGCCCGACGCGCGTCGCCTCGGGCCCCACGTCCAGGAAGGCCAGGATGTTGGTGATGAAGGTCTTGACCTTCTCGTAGTCGCTGGGACGCACGCTGCGGGAGCTGTCGATGATGAACACAAAATCCAGGGGCTTCCCTTTACAAAGGCTCTCTGGGGAAAGACACAGGCATTACTGGAGGTACAGTAGGCCAGACCTACTATATGTTATAATTACACAAAGAAAGCTGCAATGGAAGTATTGTACTGTATATAGGTTTACTGTAACTCTTTGAGGAACATAAAGATAATCTGACTGGAAGTAATCTTACTATACTGTATGTAAGAACCCAACAGTTGGGTCTTACTGGATCTTACTTAAAGTACTGTAGTGCATAATTCTGACACTATCTGGTTGATTCTTTCCATTTGAGTTTGGACAGTGATTATAACTTTTTGTGCTCAGTCAGTCAGTCTGAGAGCAGAGGAAAGATTCTGAGTTATCTAGTAGTAATCTGTAAGTCAGTCAACGTTAAACTAAGCCTGGGAAAAGACCAGAAGAAATATGTCTACAGGCTCCATACATCCCTCTAGAGAGGACCAGTATCTCTGGTCAAACATTGATTTTACTTGATCTTTACTGTGAGGGGAAATTGATTAATATACATTCTGTACATATGCACACACATATGGTCTGTTTATCCCATTATATTGTACTGTATATCCCATTATATTGTACTGTATATCCCATTATATTGCACTGTATATCCCATTATATTTTACTGTATATCCCATTATATTGTACTGTATATCCCATTATATTGTACTGTATATCCCATTATATTGCACTGTATATCCCATTATATTGTACTGTATATCCCATTATATTGTACTGTATATTCCATTGTCTTGTACTGTATGCCCCATTATATCATACTGTATATTCTATTATATTGTACTGTATATTCCATCATATTGTACTGTATATTCCATTACGTTGTACTGTATATTCCTTTATATTGTACTGTATATTCCATTATATTTTACTGTATATTCCATTATATTTTACTGTATATTCCATTATGTTGTACTGTATATTCCATTATATTATACTGTATATTCCATTATATTATACTGTATATTCCATTATATTGTACTGTATATTCCATTATATTGTACTGTATTTTCCATTATATTATACTGTATATTCCATTATATCATACTGTATATTCCATTATATCATACTGTATGCCCCATTATATTGTACTGTATATTCCATGATATCATACTGTATATTCCATTATATTGTACTGTATATTCCATTATATCATACTGTATATTCCATTATATCATACTGTATGCCCCATTATATCGTACTGTATATTCCATTATATCATACTGTATATTCCATTATATCATACTGTATGCCCCATTATATTGTACTGTATATTCCATGATATCATACTGTATATTCCATTATATTGTACTGTATATTCCATTATATCATACTGTATATTCCATTATATCATACTGTATGCCCCATTATATTGTACTGTATATTCCATTGTATTTGTATTTATTAAGGATCCCCATTAGCTGCTCCCAAGGCAGCAGCTGCTCTTCTTTGGGTCCAGCAACATTAAGGAAGTTATATACAATAAAAAAATATTACATAACATTACATTTCATAACACTTTACCCAATACATTTAGTGTGTTCCCTCAGGCCACTACTTCACTTTCACATATTTACAATACAACATCCATGTGTACGTGCGTGTAGTGCATGTCTTATCATGTGTATGTGTTTCTGTGCCTGTGTGTGTGTCTCTTCAAATCCCTGCTGTTCCGTAAGGTGTATTTTTATCTGGTTTTAAATCTGATTCTACTTCTTGCATCAGTTACCTGATGTTGAATAGAGTTCCATGTAGTCATGGATCTATGAAGTACTGTGCTCCTCCCATAGTCTGTTCTTGACTTGGAGATTGTGAAGAGACCTTTGGTGGCATGTCTTGTGGGGTACGCATGGGTGTCCAAGCTGTGTGCTAGTAGTTTCAACAGACAGCTTGGTGCATTCAGCTTGTCAACACTTCATACAAAAACAAGTAGTGATGAAGTCAATCTCTCCTCCACTTTGAGCCATGCATATTATTAATGTTAGCTCTCCGTGTATATTTAAGGGTCAGCCGTGCTGTCCTGTCCTGAGCCAATTGTAATTATCCAAGGTCCCTCTTTGTGGCATCTGACCACACGACTGAACAGTAGTCAGGGTGCGAAAAAACTAGAGCCTGTAGGACCTGCCTTGTTGATAGTGTTGATTGTGACACAAACCACAGTATTTAACTAGCACCACATTTCCTTTAGTACCAGTAATCTCTGCTGGTCTTACCCACTGAGTTGGACTGGACGGCCGAGTCATTGCGTCCTCTAGACAGGACGGATGGTCTGGGACGACGTCTTTCTCTGTGGTCCACTCGTACTGCTTCGCAGCAGAGCAGGCAAAAGAGCCCGATGGCCAGGGACCTCATCCTTGACCAGGGGGACTCACGGAGGGTGGACAGACCTTTTGTCATGGCCATATTGTATCTTGTCATCTTATGTTGAATCTCAATCAAACACATTCTAATGTGGAATCTAATGTGAATCATGAATCATTTACTTCTACAAAACATTTTAAAAGCGGGAGATGGTGTGTGGTAAACATGAAATCTGTTATAGGTTTTCATGCTTCAGTACGACGAAACAACATAGATTATTGCCTATTGAAAATAACATTATCAAAATATAAAAAGTCTCCTTACCTTAATATGAAATTAAAGTTTTGTGAACAGATCTGTCAGTATATCAAAATGAAAGTGTTTTAAAAACACGTAAAACAGGAGAAGTAAATCAGGGAATCTACCTAGGCGAGTGAGTCAGGCTGGTGGCTGTTGTGGTTGTGCAGTCAGTCAGTCAGAGTCAGTGAATATGCAGATGTCCTTTAGTTCTCTCTCTCTCTCTCTATGCAAGTGCAGCAGACTAGCCCCCTCTCCTCTGGGACTGACTGCTTCTAGGTTTAATCTTAGCTGCCTTACCTCTGTCTGACTCTAACTTCTGGAGGGAAGCCTCCTATTGGAGCCATTATGTGGAGAAAAAAATGGTTTTATTTTAAATTATAATTTTAGTATTTGAATCACAATCAAGACATCTTGAACTGAGCCGGCCAAGAATTTTGGTAACCATAAATCTTCCTTGAGTCAAATTAAATCAAATCAAGTGTGTCTACAACTCAACTGTACATTTCTCAAAGTAAATGACAAGCGTAATAGGTTTGCCAATGGTCAGATAGTTAAACTACTGTACTGTGGTCCTGGTCCAAGCTACAGTGAAAGAAGGATATTGTACCTGGAAGACGTCTGGATGAACTTTGAACAGAAGGAAAAAGTAAGCCAACAATTTATGAAAAAGGGTCTAAAGCAGTGCTTTCAGTGCTCTTAACTTCAGTCATCCTGAAAATAGACTACCTGTCTTACAATGAGAACGTTATGGCTCTAACAGCTCTTAAAGTCAATGGCCAACTAGTTTCCAAATTTCATAGAGAATTTCCGTTATTAAGGTTTATGAGGTAAGGAAAGAATGACAGAATTAGTGCCGAAGTCAGAGAAAAACAGGGCCTTTTAGTCCTTGACTTTTCCCTTTGGTTGTCATCTTATAGGCCTACCAATCAGTGATGTAATGTAACAATAATACTATCCTGGATTTGTCTCAAACCCCTTTTCAGAAATCTAACAGTAGCTCCTGCCTTAGAACTGATAAAGTGTACAACGTAGTAAAATGAGAATGTACCGTAATTACAACACACAGCATGATACTAATGAATCCAAAATAAAAAGATCTGCCTGTCAATGAAATGTGTTTTTAATAGACAAATAAATATCACTTCTGTGTCTTTTCATGCAGCAGCAGCAGATGGTTAAATGTGATTGAGTCCTCAGAAGACTTCCCCCATATGGGGAACAGCTTGCCAATAACGGCGTCCGGCAGAGCAGACAGGTCTGCTTACATTGGCTTAATTGAAAAACATGACCAACACTTTTTTCTTTATTGGAAACTACACAGATATAAGATCAAATGTACTTTTCATAAAACCCAACCTTTAAAATAATGAAATGTCAACTGAACAGAGCCCTGTTGTAATAATTCAGGATAACGACAGTTTTCCATACACACTAAACAATAACGTACGAGTAACTTGGTGATATGACTTCTGCTCTTCGATCAGGTTAGTTAGATTACAGGCAGGTGCTTTAAGTCTTTGGAATCCTTCCGTGCATAGCAACACTTCATACATTCTCTCAGTGCACTCCATCAGAAAGGAAGTCGTTTGTAAAGACTATCCAACAATGAACAGTGATCATAGGCAGATCTATGTGTGCTTTAGCCAACTCCTCTGACTGTAACGCACATACAGATCTGGGACCAGGCTAAATCATGGGCAATATTTTGGGGGAAGGAGGGGGGGGGGGCTTATTTGCAGTGCCTGAATTGATTTTTGGAAAAAAAAATCTGTAGTATTGGGGGGCCTGGGTCAAATTATATATATATTTTTTTAATTCATTAAAATACTGCTAAAGCCACACACCCAGTGTGAAAGTTGTTGAATGCCAACTATACAATTAATGTTTGTTTACCCAGGTCTGGATGGAATGTCAGGATGATGTAGTAACAAGGGGGTCCAGTCGGTCAGCAGAACAGGTTCTTCATGCTATGTAGGGTGCACCGTAGGGGGGAGGAGCGTTCTTGGATGGAATAGCCATGGTGTCGTCATATGGGGGTAAGAGTACCTGGGAATACAGAATAAGGGGAGATCAGAGTCTTCTAACGTGTGACTGAAAACAAAGTGCTATTTAACATGGTTGAGAATTTATTCGTTTTTGTCACTGGCAAAGACTACAGGCAGTAATATATAGTAGGTTGCATATTGGTGTAATTACAAACAGCAGCTGGTAAAATATACTCTTAAGGATAAAGTGAAAATAGTGTGAGCTCCCAGAAGTGACACTCAACCATGATGGCCATATTTAGAGAGGATGCCAGAGGATTTCAAACAGATATGTAATGATTATGTAATAGTCTGGATGGGAAAAAAGAGAGAGATGAGAGAAGGAGGCCTTGAATGAATATGGTACAAGTCTATTGAGAGGACAATTCTATAGAGCAGGCCATGAATGCATGTGGTTCGAATCTATTAGAGCAGGTCCAGACAATCAGAGACATACTGTAGGCAACATCTATGATTCAATGCATTTTAGATAGACCACACAGGTAGAGGATACTGTAACATATGGTTAGAGTATGGCGTTGTCATCCTCACACACAACAGTAAGTCACTGGTTAGGGGCATAATGGCATTACAGTCCAGACTGGAGTCCATGTCATGGTGGACCTTTCTGATCTCAGACCAGTTGTTTAATACTACACATTGTGCTTGATATCCTGAAGCTATACTTCACAGGGTGGTTTCCCGGACACAGATTAAGTCTTGGACTAAAAAGCAATGCGTGTCAGGAAAACCTCCCCCTCGGTGGCTCCACTCAGTACAGACATACCGACTTTCCTAATATGGAAGACATCACATCTACAGTAGGCTACCCCCATTATTGTCTTACGTCAGACAGCGCGACTCCATCTGCGCTGATCGAGGGCTTAGCGTTGTGTAGGAGGGATGCCACCTGTCGGAAGGCATTGCAGTATCCCTGATTATAATACCCTGTCAATAATACACCAATAGCTGCAGTCTACCTTTCTCCCTGTAGTGTGCACTCTTTCAATCCCCACTATGGATTTAAAAGGAATGGACTGGTGTAGGAAACAGCCTCTAACTCCCTCAATCCACTGCATTTAAGTTCTGGAGGGGAGTGAGGGAGTGCACACTACAGGAGAGATGTAGGGAATCAAAACACACCGTAGACTCGTGTTCTAAATTTTAAACCATAACTACCAGCATATTTTCTGGCCATTTGCTCACAGGAAGCCTTAATTGAAAAATACCATCATGGTAGCAGCACAAACATGGTACAAAAACTAGATTCCGATTTCTGGTCGGGGGGGATGGTCTGGGCCCAGAACATCATAATAATTATTTGTACGCTGCAAATTGACCACGATTACGCCCAACAAGAGATTGTCTCACATATGTCCAAAACATTTTGTGGGAATACTTGAACAGATTTCCTAAACTAATTTAAGCTGAATTCCTGGTCATCGTAGAAGTACAAACACTGTTCTGATAAGCGCTCACACTCCCCTCCTACACCTGCATTGTGACATCACACAGTAATCCGTTTCCCCCGGGCTAGCTGGCTGAGCAGTGTTACAATGGCCAAGATAGGCAGCACCAAGTCATTACACAATTACAGACAGATAACATGAAAAACTACAAGTAATCTAGTAAAAAAAACATAGGAGTATAACAAAATCACAGCAAATTAAAAACATTGACAGGTCAAGGATTCAGTCTCAAAATCCTTCATCAATGATTTAAAAACACCAATCGCGACAAGTTCTTCCAGTTTAAAAGTATGTTGTAAGGCCTTAAACAAGACCCTCCCCTCGCTAACGCCACGGTTTCAGGCTGTATTTCTCCCCTCCCCTGGTTCATCAGTGGATAACGTCTTGTAATATCTACAGCGGAAGCAGAGGATAAGCAGCCAGGTGGCCAAGCTTGGGCTATATGATACCAGTAGGAGAGAGGGAGAGAGAGAGAGAGAGAGAGAGAGAGAGACCGAGAGCTTTTCATTGAGTAGGCGGCCAATGTACTGTAGCCATATTAATGAGTTTGCCAGAGTGGACCAGAGCCCCATCCACGCAAGCCCCTTACTACATCCCAACTTTATACTTCCTTCCTACTCCGACATAATGGCTTTACTGTTGGAATGCGCTCTCCCTCGCCGTCTTGAGGGGAACCTAACCTACGCATACTATAAACCTGATCCGTGATCTGTGACCTGGAATCATTGGATGTGAGGTTATGTTGTGTTATGTTGTGTTATGTTGTGTTATGTTATCTTTGGAAACACACAATAGCATCACACCGAGATAAGATACATGTTTTATGATACATTTATGATTTTTACTTTCTCCAGAATGCAAAGCACAAAGCAGAGGGAGTTTATGAGGATGTAAGAGGGATGGTTATCATAGAATAGAGGATATATATCACATGAATACCAAGAGAGTGATTATGATAGTCCAGCACTGGTAAACTTCTAGATTGTTTTCAACTTTGCAAGCAAAGGGTTAGAGTGAATAACAGAAACAGTATATTTTTTCCAGCTGCTCTTTGAATTGAAAAATTACAACATATTATTGTAGGAGTAAATGCAATGTGAATATTTGTGGTAGAAAATAACTGTCAAAAAGGTGGTTAGCATTCACAGAGGTGGTCTGTCTGGAGTATACTGTATGTCAGTTTCTTTTAAACCCAACTCACTGAACAGAGGAAATATACTATGCTGTATTACACTGTAGTAACTACATCAATGAATCTCCATGTAATAATGTAGGAATGCAAACTTACGAAATTGTCATTTATTTATTGTACAGCAATTGAAATAGATGTTTGTATCCTGTGACTTACCGTGGTGTCATTAGTAGTGACATATATCAGGACTTCTGTGGTGCTTCTTGCACGCACATACCGGTAGCAGTTCCACACACACGCTATCAGGTACGCCTGCAAAGGGAAAACCATTATCAAAGACATGAAAGAAAATTACTTTATCAACAGTTGACATGATTTATAGTACAGTATCTGTCTAAGGCTCAATGTTCATCTATATTCAAAAGGGTACTGTATAGTTAAATCAGAAAACGTTAAGACTCAATCTCCAGCCCCATGCAGAGGTTGGTTTCATTCAGAAAATTACAAAACTCAATCTCCAGCCCCATGCAGAGAGGTTCGTTTCATTCAGAAAATTACAAAACTCAATCTCCAGCCCATTGCAGAAAAGTATTAGTATAGTACAGCTCAATCAGGAGAGAGGCACAAAAACAAGCTCTCATTGTTCCCTGACATCCTAACATCATCACTCTCAGTGAGCAGTACGGTAGCTTTCTGGGGTTCTGACCTGTCCAGACAAACACAACACCATCTGGTAAAGCAGTCAGCTCCTATTAAACAGACTAGGACTGAGCGCATACACACATCATATACTGTATATACAGTGCCTTCGGAAAGTATTAAGACCCCTTGACTTTTTCCACATTTTGTTACGTTAGACTTATTCTAAAATGGATTAGATAAAAACAATTCCTCATCAATCAACACACAATACCCCATAATTACAGAGCAAAAATAGGTTTTTCGAAATGATTGATAAAAATAAACAGAAATACCTTATTTACATAAATATTCAGACACTTTGCTATGAGACTCGAAATTGAGATCAGGTGCATCCTTTTTCCATTGATCATCCTTGAGATGTTTCTACAACTTGATTGGAGTCCACCTGTGGTAAATTCAATTGACTGGAAATGATTTGGAAAGGCACACATCTGTCTATATAAGGTCCCACAGTTGATAGCGCATGTCAGAGCAAAAACCAAGCCATGAGGTCGAAGAAATTGTCTGTAGAGCTCTAAGACAGGATTGTGTCGAGGCACAGATCTAGGGAAGGGTACAAAATAGTCTGCAGCATTGAAGGTCCCCCAGAACAAAGTGGCCTCCATCATTCTTAAATGGAAGAAGTATTGAATCAAACTGAGCAATCGAGGGAGACGGGCCTTGGTCAGGGAGGTGACCAAGAACCCGATGGTCACTCTGATAGAGCTCCAGAGTTCCTCTGTGGAGATGGGAGAACCTTCCAGAAGGACAACCATCTCTGCAGCACTCCACCAAGCAGGCCTTTATGGTATAGTGGCCAGACGGAAGCCACTCCTCAGTAAAAGGCACATGACAGCCCGCTTGGAGTTTGCCAAAAAGCACCTAAAGGACTCTCAGACCATGAGAAACAAGATTCTGTGGTTTGATGAAACCAAGATTGAACTCTTTGGCCTGAATGCCAAGTGTCAAGTCTGGAGGAAACCTGGCACCATCCCTACTGTGAAGCATGGTGGTGGCAGCATCATGCTGTGGGGATGTTTTTCAGTGGCAGGGACTGGGAGACTACTCAGGATCGAGGGAAAGATGAACGAAGCAAAGTACAGAGAGATCCTTGATGAAAACCTGCTCCAGAGCACTCAGGACCTCAGACTGGGGCGAAAGTTCAACTTCCAACAGGACAATGACCCTAAGCACACAGCCAAGACAACGCAGGAGTGACTTCGGGACAAGTCTCTGAATGTCCTTGAGTGGCCCAACCAGAGCCTGAACCCAATCGAACATCTCTGGAGAGACCTGAAAACCAGCAGAGCACCCCCACACCTTCACACCTCCTCCATGCCTCACGGTGGGAACCACACATGCGGAGATCATCCGTTCACCTACTCTGCATCTCACAAAGACACAGCGGTTGGAACCAAAAATCTCAAATTTCGACTCATCAGGCCAAAGGACAGATTTCCACCGGTCTAATGTCCATTGCTCATGTTTCTTGGCCCAAGCAAGTCTCTTCTTATTATTGATGTTCTTTAGTAGTGGTTTCTTTGCAGCAATTCGACCATGAAGGCCTGATTCACGCAATCTCCTCTGAACAGTTGATGTTGAGATGTGTCTGTTACTTGAACTCTGTTTATTTGGGCTGCAATTACTGAGGCTGTTAACTCTAATGAACTTATCCTCTGCAACAGAGGTAACTCTGGGTCTTCCTTTCCTGTGGCGGTACTCATGAGATCCAGTTTCATCATAACGCTTGATGGTTTTTGCAGATTGACTGACCTTCATGTCTTAAAGTAATGATGGACTGTCTTTTCTCTTTGCTTATTTTAGCTGTTCTTGCCATAATATTAACTATCTTCTGTATACCAACCCTATCCTGTCACAACAACTGATTGGCTTAAACACATTAAGAAGGAAATTCTGTTAATTCTGTTAATTAAAATGCATTCCAGGTGACTACCTCGTGAAGCTGGTTGAGAGAATTTCAAGAGTGTGCAAAGCTGTCATCAAGGCAAAGGGTGGCTACTTTGAAGTATACTTCAAATATAAAATATATTTTGATTTGTTTTTGTTACTACATCATTCCACATTTGTTATTTCATAGTTTTGATGTCTTCACTACAATGTAGAAAACAGTAAAAATAAAGACCCTGGAATAAGTAGGTGTGTCCAAACTTTTGACTGGTACTGTATGTATGTATGTATGTATGTATGTATGTATGTATGTATGTATGTATGTATGTATGTATGTATGTATGTATGTATGTATGTATGTATGTATGTATGTATGTATGTATGTATGTATGTATGTATGTATGTATGTATGTATGTATGTATGTATGTATGTATGTATGTATAGTTGAAGTAGGAAGTTTACCTACACCTTAGCCAAATACATTTAAACTCAGTTTTTCACAATCATAATCCTAGTAAAAAAGTCCCTGTTTTAGGTCAGTTAGGATCACCACTTTATTTTAAGAATGTGAAATGTCAGAATAATAGTAGAGAGAATGATTTACTTCAGCTTTTATTTAGCTTTCATCACATTCCCAGTGGGTCAGAAGTTAACATACACTCAATTAGTATTTGGTAGCATTGCCTTTAAATTGTTTAACTTGGGTCAAACGTTTCGGTTAGCCTTCCACAAGCTTATCACAATAAGTTGGGTGAATTTTGGCCCATTCCTCCTGACAGAACTGGTGTAACTGAGTCAGGTTTGTAGGCCTCCTTGCTTGCACATGCTTTTTCAGTTCTGCCCACAAATGTTCTATAGGATTGAGGTCAGGGCTTTGTGATGGCCACTCCAATACCTTGACTTTGTTGTCCTTAAGCCATTTGCCACAACTTTGGAAGTATGCTTGGGGTCATTGTCCATTTGGAAGACCCATTTGCGACCAAGCTTTAACTTCCTGACTGATGTATTGAGATGTTGCTTCAATATATCCACATAATTTTCATTCCTCATGATGCCATCTATTTTTTGAAGTGCACCAATCCCTCCTGCAGAAAAGCACCCCCACAACATGATGCTGCCACCCCTGTTCTTCACGGTTGGGATGGTGTTCTTCGGCTTGCAAGCCTCCCCCTTTTCCCTCCAAACATAACGATGGTCATTTTGACCAAACAGTTATATTTTTGTTTCATCAGACCAGAGGACATTTCTCAAAAAAAGTGCAATCTTTGTCCCCATGTGCAGTTGCAAACTGTAGTCTGGCTTTTTTATAGCGGTTTTGGAGCAGTGGCTTCTTCCTTGCTGAGCGGCCTTTCAGGTTATGTCGATATAGGACTCGTTTTACTGTGGATATAGATACTTTTGTACCTGTTTCCTCCAGCATCTTCACAAGGTCCTTTGCTGTTGTTCTGGGATGATATGCTGGTAGAGGTATCAACATCTATACAGAACAATAATCACTCACTGACAGCTGAGCTATGTATCAACCCTTAATTTTGGATTGGACCAGAAGTAATAGAAACGTGTGGTCATCCTCATTACTACAGCATTCATACAGTATATTTGCATTAAGATGGTCTCATTAAGGTATCTCCACAGTTTTAAAGGGTGACACAGAGCCTTACTGAAGTCTATCAAAATAAACCACATCCTCTTTCTCTCAATCTGTTTCCCTCCATCTGGAAGGTCTTTGGAAAACACATTTCAGTTGAATGCATTCAGTTGCACAACTGACTAGTATCCCCCTTTCCCTTTCTTTGCACGACATATGAGCTCCGTAGCATCAGTCTAATAGAACTGGCAGGCCATTTAGAGGGGCTTTTACAATGCCATAAAACAGAGGTCTGTAGTGTGGCGGGACGTTGGCAGTTGGCATCATCTGACAGTTTGTCAGAGCTAATGTGAAAGCTCTCTAACCTGGGCCAAGAGCAACACTGACGAGGGCCCTGCCTCAATGGCTCCCATTCTAGTGTTATGAAAACAACAGCCTTGTGAAACGGCTCCTGCCAGACGTTTGAACCCTCTGTCCGTCCCCAAGGGTTTCTGCCATGAATAATTCCCCCAGATAAGCACCATTTTCTTCTCTCACACAGCATAAGCACTGTTTTGTCACTCACATACAGTAAGTAATGAAAATTACACAATGTGTTAGGAATCTGTGACTGGGAAATCTGTGTGTGTGTGTGTGTGTCAGTTCAGTAGCAGTTACCTTGAAGGTGAGGATGCATCCGATGAAGAGGAGCACGATGAAGACCAGGCACACGTTGCTCATGGCCATGATGTCCTCTTTGTAGGGGAAGTTCTCAGGCTGTGAGGGTGACACCAGACGGTCAGACAGACAAAAAGAGCTGCAGGGAGATTGGGGGTAAAGAGTGTGGAAGGTGTGGGGAGTGTAGAAATTTTGGCTATATCCAAAATGGCACCCAATTCCTTATATGGTGCACTATCTAGTGCATTATACAGGCAATAGAGTGTCGTTTCAGGCACTTTATTAGAATTGACTTTGGAGTCCTTACCAGCTGTTGGAGGTAATCTTGTATGGTGTTGGGGTAGACCACAATACTAACAGCCACCAAGGTGTTCAGTGCACAGTCAAAGACTTGGTAGCAGAAGAATGGGATGATCCAAGCAGCATGTTGCTGAAACAGGAAAATCAATTTTATGTTAGACATGAGGGAATAGCATCTGAAGAGCTACATCTGCAGGAAAGGCTAATATATATATCTATCTAAAAAACAGATCTTCAAACAAAACATTCTGACCAATGCATTAAATGTAAATCAATGTGTTTCTGGTGGGAGGTTTGTTGAACTTACTCCAGTGGGACTCATCTATTGAAGACCATGTCTGTAAAGTTTTTTAAATCTACATTTGGACAATAAAGTTTAAACTATATTTGGACAATAAAGTTTAAACTATATTTGGATGATCCTCCCAGTGTCTTTATCTGAATTCATTCTTATGAGCGCAGACATAGTAGACCAGTACAAGCAGCAGCAGAAAGCTATTGATATGTGACGTTTGCTTACCTTATATGCACCGTAGGTCGCCATCCCAGAAATGAGTATCATCAGCAACGAGATCGCTGAAGCAATACACATGTCTGGAATAGAAGGAAAAGGTCTGCACTAAAATATGAATAACTGTAGCAAATGATGAGAAAATCATTTGGTGTTTTGTCCTTATGAAATTTCCCCCCCGGGGGATCAATAAAGTACCTATCTATCTAAGTACCTATCTATCTATCTTGGGTGGTGATTGAATTAATCTCACAGTAATTTATACATTTATAAGATCAGTTCATTCCTAGTTTGACACGGACTATGTAAAAATGACCCAACTTTCTCTGTGTAGATGTGACCTGATCTTGATACTTCATGATACCATGACATTGAGTGGATTTCACAGAAAACCAAAATACTATGTCACAAACTGTCAGCGTCACAGTAATCCTGTCAGTAGTCTGCTCCGACAGAACAGAACAGAACCAGTCTGCTTTAGTTCTGTAACTAGCCTGAACTGAATCACTGCCTGCCTTGTAGAAATGTTCCATTCCACCTATCATGGCACATTGATTTGAACAAGGATGGCCGTTCTAGTAATTCTATTTCTATGGCCTGCCTAATGCAGGGCCAGCTGGACCAATGACAAAGGGGATCACAGGACGGTTTAATCTATCCGGAACTGGGTCAACTCAGTCAGTTTCAATCAGACACTACTGTACCGACAGCCAGTGGCAGACATGTCAATTTGGCCATCATATGCCACTACGGTTCACTTCCAACCTGGGCAGAACCTTGCTGATTTAGCAAGTTTGTGAAAATACACAACACAGCTGAATATTAGACATGTGTGCCCACAGACAGAGATTTGATTTGCTTTACTGAGAGGTGAGAGAAATGCTGACTATTAGCTGCTTTCAATGATATAAAGTGATTTACATAGTAGTTTCCATCGTTGTCATCACATAAATAAACAGACAGAGGAGTTGGCTAGAGCACAAACAGACTGTCCCGTCAGGCTACTTTGGAGGCGTGGGCAGGCCTATGCAACGTCACACACATTTATCCCAGACATAAAGCTGTAGGCTACTTACTGGCGTCATCCATGTCATCTAAGTCGTTAGCCAGCTCAGCGCTGGTCAGATGGTACTGGTCGGGATCACCCAGGGCTGTGATGAGGATGAGCAACACCACTGCATTGATCAGCTAAAGGACATTAAGACATAAGGACCATATGGACATTTAGACTGACAAATAAGATAGGAATAGGACACACATTAATAGATCAAAATTAGGGAAATGTTCAACAACATGATGGAAAGGCTCCACAAGCAGTTGATCACATTAATCAGCTAAACACAGAGACATAAGGACCAGTCAGACTGACAGGAGGATATGACATATTAATAGCTCAGCCTTTATAAAGGGATAACTTGTTCACCCAAATTACATAATTACTTTATTATATGATTCCTTACTTAGGAACTATTTGTCTGTGGTTCAGGAAAGGAAACAGTAATTTTATAATTTGAGTGAACCACCTCTTTAACTCAGCAATGTAGGCTAACATTCTATTTAATGTCAAAATGTCACCATGATGGAAAGACTCCACAAGCAGAGGATAGAGGTGGTGCTTTAACTTTTTAATGAATTATACATATGCTTAGGCCCCATGTGTATAATGGAAAATTCATTAGTCATAGTCTAAAGGCTTCTACCTGTCACAAGACCTGTAACCTGTCCTGAAGGGCTGAGTGTACTTAAAAATGAATGACACCTTAACGGAATAGTTTGTTCATCCATAATTAACAAACCAATCCATTAAATAAATTGTATCACTTGCAGCAAATCACAATGAGAGACTACTTTCTGCTGGATAAACATGATAATTTAACATGGAAAAACGTCCTACAAATAATAACATAACGTTTTTGTTGGTCTAAATAGTGGTAAGTGAATAATAGCGACTATGAATGCTCACCATATACCAAACTCCCAGGATAACGGTGCCCGTGCGGACATGACAGCACAGGCAGCATCTGGTGGAATGCCATCGGTCCCACGGGGAAATCATATTTTACAATCCGAGGATGAAGAGGCACTCCACAGATATCTATATTTAACTGTTTATGATAAACAATCCAAATAGATCGACGACGTGAATTTCTTCTCCAGCGCGCGCGGTGTTGTTGATTAGGCTACGTTTGAACTGTCGGCAATTAGTGGAAAAACATGCCTCACGGCGGCTCTAGTGATCAACTCAGGCACTTAGGAAACATTGGACCATGTGACCAGAGCTGGAACAGATGAAGAGAGCCGGTGATGTAACTAGTTGTTTCGAGAATAATGTTCCCATCATCCCTCACCAAAACCGGGGAATTTAAATAGTTACACTGTAGCTGCCTGCTATGTTTGTTGCAACCGTTTATTGGGATATGTTGAATAAGAATATTCAAACTTCACAATAGTGCGTTTATCATCTTTATGGTATAAATTCACAAAGGGCATATTTGAATCTATTGCAATTGGAACATTCTGACAATAAAGACAGAGGTAAAAGGACAAGTATCAAACATTTTAATTAAAATAATTACTTTGAGACGTTATCACCAATCAGGAAAAATGGAAGCAATTCACATATTACATTTCCAGAGGCAGAAAGACAAGTGGAGAAAGATTCAGGGTGCAGAATAAACATGGTCCAACATAGAACTGAGACACAATGAAGACATTAAAACTGTTTGTAGAGCACATGCCTACATTACCCAACCAATAAGGCATCAAATTGTATTCCTGATTACTGCATCATTACCAATACATCACTGATTAAAGCAGTTTGAACCCATCCTGTCTACAGCAGGACCAAACATTACTTTTCACTACACACCTGTCAGTTGCTCAAGAAAAAACAACTTCTCTTAAGAGGTAACTGATTAATAGGAAAAACAATAGAAATACAAAATAGACAAATCAAATATAGAAAAGGGCCTTTATTTTTATTTTTTATTTTTTTTCATATGGCTTGGTGCATTTTTATTACAAAGAGGTTACAAAAGGTTGAGGACTGTTTGAATCATCAACCACAAGTGGACAGGACAACACAGCCATCAATGGTAGAAGCACCTCCTACACAGTCTGAGCACAACACAGTCAAAATAACAGCAAGTAACTGAAAGCATGTCTCTTGTCCATGTACAGCAGAGATACCACTAACACCACCTGCATCCAAATGCTAATATGATTCCCTTGGGTTGTGTTCATTAGGCACCAAACAGTATAAAATGGACTGAAACATACATTTTTCCCTTTCAAATCGGTTTGCTACCTATTGAACACGACCCTATAGTGTTGGACTCTACCTTTTGAGCAAGAGTCACTGCACCAATACGGTTAACGATATAAACAGCAAATAAAACGCTTGCAGAATAAAGGCCTGTAATGTTAACATGTGACTCGGCTGACTCTTCCTCGGTAATATTAATCTCAAAGCCACAACATCACAATCACTATTAAATCAGGATTTATTATTTCATTTTCTAGATGTCTAATCATCAAACATGATCTTTCAAAAGATTCAATGGAATTTTAAAAAAATGTCATATGTGTGCCTACAATATTGATTTGTTGCTTTACAGTTAATCTACATCCAGTCTGCTTGACCAGGCTACATTTTGGACATGAAGCTGGCAGGTCAGAACTTAGAAGTTTGATATTTCAATTGTATTAATTTTTTTAAAATGACAAGTATGTATATGTTGCATAAACAGGATGAACAGCTGTTGTTTTATCCAAAGTATTTTGCATATAACTTCATCATGTTCAGGACTCCAACTCATGTTTCTCTTCTTGCCCGCTTCTTCTTCATCACTGGTTTGGAAGGCTGGCTCTCTTCAGGTTTTTCTATGGGAGAAAACACACAGAGAGAAAAGTCTTACAGTACAATATGGGAATCCTTGTAAGACAAGATACAGGTTGTAAAAAATGGAATAGAACAGAAACAGATAAGACTTTAGAACCAGGAAGTGTGTAGAATCCAGTCCAGAAGGATCACCAGGGAGTGAACATTTTTTTGTTCTAGCCCAGTAATACCACCTGAAGAGCTTGGATATTAGCTGGGGTGGAACAAAAACGTGCACCCCATGGAGGTGTGGTCCTCCCGGAGTCGATTGAGAAAGAGTGCAGCTGTAGAGAAGTTTGAGTGGAGGCTGAGAGAGCGAGAAAGAACTGCAGCCCTGCCTGTATACAGCCTTGTGTTTGATTAGGGTTGCAACATTTCCCTGATTGGAGGATTCCTGGACTTCGTGCTTATTCCCAAATTAATTCCAGGAATCTTGTAAATAGGATTTCAGGAAAACCAGGGAATTTTGGGAAAGCTACCGAAATGTTGCAACCCTATGTTTGATACATTAAGGAGAAGGGCTGATGGCTAGCTCTGAGCTGGGATAGCCATTCAAGCTAAATGGAGTGAGGGGTAGTAATAACCAGGCCTAGCTGCTTCCTACGACTCCAGAAATCAATAGCTACACTTTGCCACAACCAGGGGACGACATCTGGTGGTGAGGAGGAAGGTGAGCAGGCACCTTGGTGGCCCAGTCAATCACGCAACAATATGGAGGCCCTGCCCAGAAACAACTCCTAGCAGCCCATAACTCCCTAGGCACTAATATGTCTAGATCAGAATGATTTGAGGGCAAGGTAAATATATTCCTCCTTTAATATTAATGTGTTTCTATTGTGATCATAGTATAGCAAGGAAGGAGTGGGGATATAGACTAGTGGTGAAAAGTACTTTTAAGTACTACTTAAGTTGTTTTTTTGGGGGTACTCCACTACATTCCTAAAGAAAATAATGTACTTTTTACTCCATACATTTTCCCTGACACCTAAAAACACTCGTTAGATTTAGAATACTCAAGTAGGACAGAATTATGGCACCTATCAATATAACACTGTCATCCCGACTCAGAACACAAATTCTGTGTTTGTAAATTATGTCTGAGTGTTGGAGTGTTTCCCTGTCTTTCTGTAATTAAAAATAATATGAAAAGCATACCATCTGGTTTGCTTAATATAAGAAATTTGATGTATAGAATTTACTTTTACTCAAGTATGACAATTGAGTACTTCTACTACTGTACTTAAGTACATTTAAAACCAGATACTTTTAGAGACTTTTTCCACCACTGATAGACTAGAGAAAAGTATAAAGTGAAGTAAGGTGTATCTGCGGCACTACCACTAGACCAGACTCCAGTGTGATTCACATATAGTTGTTCGGAAAGACTTACTCTGTGTTGGAGCAGGTAGACTGTTCTGCTTGGCAGTAGGCTCTGTCTCTGCGGGTTGGGGGGGCACTTGTGTGATGTGGGCTGTGTTCTGAACCACCACTGGTTGCTCCACTCTTGCCTGGAGGAAGAAGAAGCCCTGGAATTAGAGGCTATAAATAACTTTTGCCTCTGGGGGTGCGCTTGGGCCAAAAGGGGTCCCCTAAACCAGTGATGTCAGAGATCCGGCCCGCCAGCAGGTTTCATCCGGCCCGAGTTGTTATGGGTAAAAAAAACAAAGGCAAAACGTTTGCATACAGTTATTATCAACTATGTGAGTAAAGTAATAGGTTTCTATGATACGATCATAGATTGTAAATAAATCGAATTTGATACGTTAATTAAAGCTTGCACTACTATCTATCCGCAGGAAGTAGTAAAAACCGCCAGTTCAACTGGCTTATCTTAACGGTTAAGCTATCTTAGCAAAAAATGCTATCGAAAAAGAGAATGGTTGACACGGAATGTAGGGTATTCCAAGAAAAATGGAAAGAGCAGTTTTTCTTCTGGGCAAACTTTCTGCATGGCAAACCTATATGCCTTATTTGCTCACAAAAAGTGGATGTAGTAAAGGAGTATAACATCAAACGACACTATGACACCCACGCAGAAAAATATGACAAGTACACTGGGCAACTGCCAACCGAAAAGGTGAACGAGCTAGCATCATCTCTAAAAAAAACAACAATCTGTATTTTCCAAATGTAGAGAGACACATGATGGAGCAATTAAAGCCAGCTATATTATTAAATCGCTGCAGCATCCAAACCGTTCTTAGAGGGAGAATTTGTGAACAGCTCAGCTGCCTGCAGGTTGTGTGCCCTGAGAAACGACAAGCTTGTCGAGAAATACTGTGGCAGAGAGAATCGGGGAACTTGCCAGAGATTTGAACAGTCAAGTTAAGTAATTTATTGCATTCTCTATTGCTATTTAAATTTTGGTGTTTTCACATGCAATTTCTGTAGTTCATTCTGATTGATTTGTACAGCTATTCTGGACCGACATTTGGCGTTTAATAACAATAACCTGCATTCTTTCAAATGTATAATCAATAAATAACACAGATATTCAAACATAATATGTAATTATTAATAGTTAACATTAATAGAAAACATGGCTTTCTGTTCAACCTGTATTTTTCTGATTGCTTCATGTAATACTACATAGTGTTTTTTTCATATGCCAACAATGCATTGATTGGTATCTGTAGGCCTTCTTGAATGATTTCAAATAAATCCGCCAGCATCCTAAATAACCATGTGTAGAGTCAAATTGATTTTAGCAAAACATTGTCGGGCCCCCATGAGGTCCCATTTGAACAAATCCAGCCAACTACCTAATGGGTCTGACACCCCTGCCCTAAACAGGCAGAAATAAAGTGTCCTAAATGGCACCCTATTTCCTTTATAGTCCTTATGAGCCTTAGTCAAAAGTAGTACACTACTAGGGAATACGGTGCCATTTGAGAAATAGCCATTTAGGAGGTCTATCGAACAGTGTCACCAACCTTCACAGCAGCAGTGTTGACAGCCTGGACAGTAGGAACAGCGGGCTCCTGGATTGGCTGCTTCTTCACCTTGGCCTCAGTAACAACCGTTTTACATGGTTCCTCTGACTCCTGTCAATCACAGAGAAACATGAGCCAATCAGGAAGGCCACAGGAAGCAATGTAGTTCTAATGAGTGATGGTAACAGTTTACATTAAGTTGCTCTATTCCTGTGTAATAACACTAATTACTATAGTAACATTGTAATAATGTTGTTAATGAGTAATCCAGTAAGTGCTTAGTCTACGGTGTTACCTGGCCAGTAACTACTGCATCTTCAGCTTGCTTCTTCTTCCTCTTCTTCTTCTTCGATTTACCAGTTCCATCAGCGGCAGGCTCTGCCCTTTGTCTCTCTTCGTCAGATACCTGCTGTGAAACAAAAAAACATTCAAAGTACAAAACTAAATCAAATATGTGACACATCTAGACTGCTCAACCTAAATCAACTTAATCTGGCAACCTTTCCCCAATTTGAACTTAAAGTCTAAATAATTACAAGGGGAATGTGTACAGTAAACAGCAGAGATTTGTTTTTACATGAAAAGGCTCCAGAAATTTAAATGTGCAGTTTTGTTCGACAGAGGCTTTTAAAATGAAACAATCCCCAAATCACTATTACTCTGTGCAGAACCTTGTACAGGATACAGCATGGACTCATTACAAGCAACTGCTACACTGCAGTCAAACTAGTCCCACTGCAAGGATGCAGTGCTCACTACGTCAGTCTATACGTAGGCATTCACTCAGGAATGCATATTAGTATCCTGTCAGTTGCACCTTTTCTCATTGCTTTTAGTATATCGAATGTGCAATTGTCTGTAATTAAACCCTGCGCACTAAGGACTGTATTTTAAGGGAATTACTATTATTACCCCAAATTATATCATACACACATTTAGCTATTTAAGTATCTCTTCCTGTCATTTACCTGTACGGTTTGTGTAACCATGCAAGTATTCACTTATCTGTAAATATAACTGTATATTTACCTGTACAGCTAATTTAACCATATTCACTTACCTGTTCATGTAACCAGTCTGTCTATTAAGTAAACTATTATTACCCTCGCTCATATCATATGCATTTTTAGCTAGTGAAGTATTTCTCTACTATACAGGTCGATGGCATAGTTAACCATCCAACATCCACCAATGTATAGTGTACATATTCAGCCAACCACCCCATACTATGCAATGTCTTTTTATAGCACTCCAGATATCTTGTATTTCTATACTTTTCCATACTGCCGCTCTATGTATCATGTACCGTGTATCTGTCTTTTGTGTACTTTCGCTGTGGCATTTTGTACCTGCCCTGTGTTTTGTTGTTGTAGCTGCTTGACAAAGAAATTTCCCCCTCGGGGATAAATAAAGTACCTATCTATCCTCACTTATGCATATTCAAAGGTTTTATTTGGAGGTTTTTAAAATGCAAAATATAAAACTAAATTCCTGACATCTCTGTTAATAACAAAAATATGGTTTCTCTCTCTCCTCAACTTTCCCAGATCATATTTACAATATTTAAATATAAAGCATGTTATTTAACCAGGAACAGGCCCTTGATGTTAGAAACCTCTCGTGAGGGGCACCTGAAAATTGTTGACAGGCTCTGGCAAGGGCTCCTCCAGGGTAGGGGGGGCAGCCTCTACTGGAGCAGGGTGTTTCTCAAAGTACCCCAACACCTCCTCTGGGACATTCCAGTCAGAGACACCATCCACTGCAGAAGCATATATTCTGATCAACTGGCTTGTTCTTGTGTCAGGAAACTAAAGACCACTTGAATCAGATAATATACCTGGCCATTACAACAGATCAAATATTTTTTACCAAATTCGGTGTCTTGGTTGCGCTCAGGAGCAGTGCGGTGCTCCTGATCAGGAACAATGGTAGGGGCCTCTTGGGGTGTTACTACCGGAGCCTCCTCACTGCTGTTATCTGACACCAACACACACACACACACACACTTAACACCCTTCAAGAACATCCACACATTGGCACCACTTTAAATAGTGTGCCTAAGAAAAGGACTCCAACCAAGTACTGTACAAGCATTTAGTTAATTTGTTTTCTTAAAAAAGGGACACGATTTGATTTCACACTTTATGAACATCTCCTAACCCTTAATCAGACATTAATTTTTATCTATATGTATATTTTTTACCTTGAGCTGTGACGACGGCAACAGCAGCGACGGCATCTGCCTTCTCAGCTTTGGCTTTGGAGGATTCCCCTGGGGAAATAACAGTGATGTTTAAAGGCAAGGCTGTAGCTATATTTCCATATACATTTATATTTCCTATTTGCAAAGGGAGAGCAGGTCAACACAAAGTGCAGTAGCCTGGAATCCAAACTGATATGCTCGGTTTCTCTATTGTTTCAGTGGTGAAACGGAGCGGGTCAGTTTGGATTTTAGGCTAACAGAGCAGTTGACAAGCAGCAGAAGCTACACCTCTCTCTCTCTGGGCTCGGAGTCCTCCAGGGTCTGTATTTATAGCAAGTATGATCAACAGGGGACCAGCAAAACTCAATAACACGAGAAGACAGAGAGTAGCAGTCTCCCTGGATGCCAAATTAGTCTGTTTACAGAAAGTTTGTGAAAGTGTGTGTGTATTTAACCAAGCTCAGGCCTGCTCAGCTGCAGCCTTTTGTCAACAGAGAGGTATACCACAAGGTGATTAACCTAGAACTAGCTAGCTTTTGGGCTCCCAAATGGCGCAGCGGTCTAAGACACTGCATCTCAGTGCTAGAGGCGTCTCTACAGACACCCTGGTTCGATCCCAGGCTGTATCACAACCGGCCGTGATTGGGAGTCCCATAGGGTGGCGCACAATTGGTCTAGCGTCATCCGAGTTTGGCCGGTGTAGGACGTCAATGTAAATAAGAATTTGTTCTTAACTGACTGCCTAGCAATTGTTTTTAGAAATAAAATGGTTTACCTTTCTTCTTCTTCTTCTCCCTCTTCTCAGAGCCAGACCCAGGAACAGGGGCTGCAGCTTTGGGGCTGGCCTTGGTCGACTCTGTGGGAGGAGTACTGGGCAGAGGATCCACTCCTCCAGGGCTCCCTGACCCGGCGGTCTTGTCTTTACGCCGCTGCTCACGCTTCTCCTTGTTACTGACCTTGGTCTCCCAAGTGCCTGAGACTGAAAGAGACATGGGGGGGGGAGGAGGTTAGTGGGAGGAAGTTCAATAGGCCTACATCTCATGTTCAAATCCACTGTTAGAATGTCAAGGCTCTGGGCGTGGTTTCCCAAAAGCATCTCAAGGCTATGTTCATCGTCCTATCTCCAAGCCGTTTCCCCAAACCATCATTACTAAAGTTGCTCTTGAAAACGCTCGTTATTTAACGACAGCTAAGTACGTTGTTAGATGTTTTTTGCCCTTCCGCGTCACTTTATACACAGATCTCCGCTAAACACAAAATCAAGATGTTTATCCGTATTTCTGTGACCGCCGATAACTTTTAATGCGTTTGAGTTTTAATTAGTTATTTGTAAGCTATCGTTGAATTTTTGCATCAATATATTTCATGTGTACCATGTGCACAATGATGTGCCAAATCTGGATCTAGTGCATTATAGGGGAAGCATTAAAATAATCCGTCTCAATATTTGTAGCCATAGGTGATCTCTCTAGGAGCAGATCAGTCATCAGTATTAATAAACGTACCGTTAAGGTAAGATTGGAAAGGGAGAAGGCTGATCCTAGAGCAGTGCTTCCTCCCCCTCCCCTTCTGCCGTTGTAGGAAAGATGCATCGTTAAAAACACCTGTAAGCCTAAGTTCCATCACTAACGGGTAACCGGGCTATGAATGCATGAATTCATCTAACACATTCAAGACTAATAATTTCAATTTCTCTGAAAGGACATAACGATTAGCTGTAAATGTATGCCCCCGTCGCGCTTTGCTAGGCACAATTGATTGAAACAGTTGGCGGTATTAGTGGTGGTGCTGTATGTCGTACCTTCCTCTGATTCCTTGCCGGGAGAAGAACCTGTCTTAGCCTCCTTTACTGCCTGTTTCTGCTTCTTCCTGGTCTTCTTTACCTAAACATATAGAATTCAACATGTATGGTGAATTAATGCTACAAGGCAAAGAAAGGGAAAGTGGTAACATACAGACTCATCGTCCCATGCACCATTAGAACAGAAACCCCATGTTATGAAAGTCACTCAATCAAGTATACCCGGTCAAGCTAGGTCTATATATACTTGAAATCACATACACCATCCTGTACCGCTAAATCTGCCTACCAAGAGCCTTTTGACATGTATTTATAGGCTACACGGTACATACTCTCTCAAACGCTATAAACAAAACATCTATAAATCAATGTAAAAGTATTATTTAAAATGTCAGCGCCTCAATGCAGAATGTGGCCAAAATCAACTATAAAGAGTATTGATTGACAGACTGACAGTCAGCTGGGTTGAGAGCTGTATTTGATAATGGAGGAGCCACACTTGACACTAACTACAGTTGAAGTCAGAAGTTTACATACACTTAGGTTGAAGACATTTAAACTAATTTTTCAACCACTCCACAGATTTCATGTTTACAAACTCTAGTTTTGGCAAGTTGGTTAGGACTACTTTGTGCATGACAAGTAATTCTTCCAACAATTGTTTACAAACAGATTATTTCAATTATAATTCACTATATCACAATTCCAGGGGGTCAGAAGTTTACATACACTAAGTTGACTGTGCCTTTAAAATGCTTGGAAAATTCCAGAAAATTATGTCATGGCTTTAGAAGCTTCTGATAGGCTAATTGACATAATTAGTCAATTGGAGGAGTACCTGTGGATGTATTTCAAGGCCTACCTTCAACCTCAGTGCCTCTTTGCTCGACATCATGAGAAAATTAAAAGAAATCAGCCAAGACCTCAGGAAACAAATTGTAGACCTCCACAAGTCTGGTTCATCCTTGGGAGCAATTTCCAAATGCCTGAAGGTACCACGTTCATCTGTCCAAACAATAGTACGCAAGTATAAACACCATGGGACCACGTAGTCATCATACCACTCGGGATGGAGACACGTTCTGTCCCCTAGAGATGAACATACTTTGGTGCGAAAAGTGCAAATCAATCCCAGAACAACAGTAAAGGACCTTGTGAAGATGCTGGAGGAAACAGGTACAAAAGTATCTATCCACAGTAAAACGAGTCCTATATCAACATAACCTGAAAGGCCGCTCAGCATGGAAGAAGCCACTGCTCCAAAACCGCCATAAAAAAGCCAGACTACAGTTTGCAACTGCACATGGGGACAAAGATCGTACTTTTTGGAGAAATGTCCTCTGGTCTGATGAAACAAAAATAGAACTGTTTGGCCATGAAAATTAAAATTATGTGGATATATTGAAGCAACATCTCAAGACATCAATCAGGAAGTTAAAGTTTGGTCGATAATGGGTCTTCCAAATAGACAATGACCCCAAGCATACATACAAAGTTGTGGCAAAATGGCTTAAGGACAACAAAGTCAAGGTACTAGAGTGTCCATGACAAAGCCCTGACTTCAATCCTATAGAATATTTGTGGGCAGAACTGAAAAAGCATGTGTGAGCAAGGAGGCCTACAAACCTGACTCAGTTACACCTGTTCTGTCAGGAGGAATGGGCCAAAATTCACCCAACTTATTGTGGGAAGCTTGTGGAAGGCTACCCTGAAACGTTTGACCCAAGTTAAACAATTTAAAGGCAATGCTACCAAATACTAATTGAATGTATGTAAACTTCTGACCCACTGGGAATGTGATGAAAGAAATAAAAGCTGAAATAAATCATTTTCTCTACTATTATTCTGACATTTCACATTCTTAAAATAAAGTGGTGATCCTAACACAGGGATTTTTTACTAGGATTAAATGTCAGGAATTGTGAAAACTGAGTTTAAATGTATTTGGCTAAGGTGTATGTAAACTTCCGACTTCAACTGTAAGCCATAAATCCCATCCTTTAAGATTTGCTGCATCTGCAAGTTAAGATCTGGCAACCAGACACTGCCAGCTGGCCCCTGCACATTACAGGACAGTAGGCGTCCTAAGGGAGGCAGGCCTCTAGTCTAAAAGCCACATCATCACTAGTAAAACTCCACTACAAACGGCATAAGGCCCGTTTTCATCTTCAAGGCATGTTTAGTGCAGACATGGGGATATTATGTAGCTAGCTGTACGCAAGCAGACCTGACATTACTTTGTTTTGCATACAGATTTAACTATTTCCCTTCAGTCTCCTAGGCTAGCATACACGCATTTCCCTCTGCAAGCAACATTAGGCCTACCTCCGAAGCCCTTTCTGTCTTGACTTGAGGAGAATGATGTGGCAGTACTGGCAGGTTGTCTTCTTCAGTCATTCTGACTTCTTCTTGCAACTCAGCAACCGCACGACCATTTAGCTGTGATTTCTGTGGGGCAAAATATAAGACAATGCTGAATTTGAAAAATATATTAGATTGGCTCATGCGACAGTTTAATCTAGTTAGCCTAATCATGCTAACGTCGGCTACTACTAACGAGCTATTGTAACGTTAGAGCTGTCAAAATTAGCATAGCATAACTAGCTAGTAAGGCAACATTGGAAATGTTACCTTTTCTGTAGGTTTCCTTTTCTTTTTCTTCTGTTCCTCTGTTCTCGCCGCCTTGATCTGAGCTGGTTTAGTGTTTTCAATGGTATCATAAACTTCAATTATGGTCGGTCGCTTCTTGAAGAGCCCGCGACAGGCCGAGGCCCACATAGCCACCATTAGCACAAGCCCAATGGAAGCTGCTAATAAAATCAACCATGGCGGAATCTCGGGCTTCACTCCAAAATCCACCCCGAGTTCTGAGTGCAAGAGATCCAGGCCTGTGGAAAGAAGCTCATTCAGTCGACCTGCTATCAACTTGACCTGTTGAGAGGTCGCGTCCTGCCAGTTCTCTGCCATTTGGGTTTATCTCGATGATAGACAGAATATCAAAAGTTAACGTTAGCTGGCTAAAAATAACGGTTTTGACAGGGCAAACAAAACCACGATCATCGCTAGCTTGTCATCCACCTAGTCGCTTACGCATTAGCTAGCTGTCATTCATGTACCATTGGAGTCGGTTGAAATGGGTTCGCCTCATTTAGCGAACTTCGTTATGTGTCTCAGATCGTATGACTGATGACCCGCTTTCTTGCCCACCGTGGTAAAGCAAGAAGGTTGATTTCAAGGAGCAACATAAAAACAGGCGGGGCTTAGCAGTATCCCGCGCTACGATTGGTGCAACGTCATCATGGAAAGGGTGGAGGCGTCCCTCTGAGGTCCTGATGAATTTCCCAATACAGTTCTTCTATAATATAAAGTGTTGGTTTTCCTGACACATTAAGAATGGTGGTCCTGGACTAGAACAGATGAATTGGGGTTAGTTACCAGTATATTTGACTAAAAAGCATGCTCAATGGTGGATCACATATATTGAACCTTAGCTGTCCTCCTGGTCAAATAGAATGTGGCCTGTTTCATTCAAATCAAAGTTTGTCACGTGCTCCGAATAAAACAGTTGTAGACCTTAGTGAAATGCTTACTTACACTGCACTGTTGGTTAGGGCTTGTTACTAAAAAAGTAAGTATTATGTAATCTAAATCATTGCAAACTTTGTAAAGTTTCCAAGGCCAGGTTTTAATCAGCATGCTTAGCACTTATTGTGAGAAGGTCATCAATTTAAACCATATTCAGAAAGACATTCGATAACAATCAAGAGACAAAAATATTATTTGCATCCAAGTTTATTTTGAAATTCCCTACTCCCCCATACAAGAAAAATAATTACTTTCCACCAAGGCAGCAGTGAACTGTCAGTGATAGTAAGTATTCTGTTTAGGGTAAGGAACTAAATCATAATCACAGTGGGTTTTTTTTATACTTTTTAAATACTTCTACTGCGGTCCTCTTTGGCTGGGTTTCGGCACAGTTTGTTGTTGAGCCAAATTCCTGGGAAGTAAAGGTTTAAGCCAATAGAGCGGAGCCGAGGGCTTCAACTTTACAAAGCCAATGCAGGAATGTATATTATCTTCAGAACTAAAAAAATTAAAATAAAATAAGAACAAGCAGTCTGTGTTCACAACACAAACAAAATAACCGCCAGGGGAGCGACAGCATTTTTGTATTTTCTTTGAATTCCATAAAATTGTATAGACAAAAAACAAATCTACAAAAATGGAACTAGGTAAATATTACAACAGTTAAACGTATGTGTCAACCTCTACACAAAACCAAAGTTCTTGGTCTTAATGGCTAGTAAGAGTTTCTGTTTTAGAATCTGTTTGGAAGAGTAGAGTGGCACGTAGAGGCGCGAGATGCAGGTGTTGGCTGTGGGCAGGTGCTGGTCGTCCGGAGGCCTGATGGTGATGGAGGGCATGGGCTGGAAGCCTTCCTCACTGGCTGGCAGAGACGGACTGGAGGTCCAGAAGTACACCTGCAGGGAGGGAGAAACACATTAGTCGAACGGTTCAAGTTTATGTGTAATAAATACATTGTAATAATATTTTTTTATTGGAATTCGTCCAGATAAAAATGACATGTAATAAGCTGGTAGTGAAAATAATTTACCAGATCTTGCCTCTCTGTCATGCTCATCTTCTCCACAATGGACCAAAACCAGCGTTTAAACTGCAACAACTTATCAGCATTTTCCCCTGTTGAGATTCAGAGTGGGAAAACACAATTAAGTGACTCAATCATGGAATAAAAACCATAAACTCAAACACATTTAAAAGTACAAATTTATTTACTTCCAACTGCATAGCTAAAAGTGTAAGGGTGAGGATCAATAACCAAAGGAAACCTAAATACATCCAGGTTTTACAGTTCTAGGATCAGGTCTCCCCGTCCATATAATCTTATTCATTGTGATCAAAAAGGCAAAACTGATCCTCATACTCTGAGATTCTTTGTGAATACGGGCCAAGGTCTTTGTACCAGATTCATCGTTGAAGGAGGTGAAGCTGATGAGCATCTGCACGTTGACCTCTCCACAGCCGTTGACCAGCAGCCTGAAGTCCTCAGCTGTCAGGTCCTCCAGGGCGTTCTTAGGAAGGACATCCAACAGACCCTTCCTCATCGCCTGAGAGACAAAACAGTATTAACATTGCATGTGAATGGTATTAATCTTGCATGCATTTACACTCAACGATATTGTCTCTGAACATATCTAGGCTTATCCCTTCTCCAGCTTTAGACTGGACTGGTGTCAGATTTGCCGTTTTAGAAACTCCTATGTCCATTGTCATGCCAAAAACCCAAACAGATCTGGGACCAGGCTAACTTTAGACCTAACTCAATACAGAATGCCCCACTTGGTTCCCCTCATTATAGTGAATAGTAATTCACTTGTATACAGTGCCACGTGAGATTGTGTACAACTTACATGAAGAGGTTGCTCGGCAACCACCAGCATCCTGTGTTCGGCGTACTTCCTCACATATTCGTAAACGTTGAGAGGAGTCACAGGCATGTTGACCCCACCTGACAGCAGCTCCACCTGTTATAGCCAGACAGCAGATATGTCATAATAATATAATGCAATGAAAAATAACAGAATTAGTGTGTAGAGGGGAGTTTTCAAAATAGTAAACTTCTGATAAATACAGGACTTGGCAGTTTCAAGTGAATGTTGCATGCACAAGTACAGTAAAATGCCAGTTGTGACAGAGTGCACTAAAATCAGAGGCAATTGCAAAAATATAACAAATTGAAAAATCGGGACTGAAAACGTATCCCAAGTGCACTTCCTGAGTTGAGTTGGCTATGTGAAATATTCTCCCCGTGAGTTCTCTTTACCTGTCCAGCCCCTTCCTCTTTGCACAGGTCTATGGCGAAGGCCAGGTCCATGGCTGCAAACACAGCCTCCGCCTCTCCAGCCTGAGAGTGACGGATCAACTGCCGCAGGCTCTCGTACATTACCGGGTCAAAGAAGGCAAAGTCATGCCAGTTCACCTGTACACAGACACACATAATGATGAGAACTCTATCTATATACAAGTCCAGATATAGCAGTTTCCATATAGCAATGTACAACAGTAGAACTCATTACCTTTCTGCCAAGCAGCACCTTGATGACATGTCTGTTCAAGGTAATTGGACAGAGCTCATTCTGCAGCAGACACAGCCCTAGTATTCTGGAGAAAATAAACAAAACAATGAAATACTTTGAATTTCTTTGAAATAGGCTACTTATAATTTAGTTGTTTTATCCCTGAATACAAGTAAAAAGAGGCTGCACTCCAAATGCCACCCTGTTCCTACGGCCTATGGGTCCTGGTACTATAAAGGGAATAGGATGCCAGGAGTCAGCCAGAGTGGTCCGTCCTTACCTGCCGATGTTCCTGAAGCAGTTGAGCCTGGCCTCCGTGTTCTTGCCAGGCCGGGGAGAGTAGAAGCCTCTCTTCCCAGGCTGGTAGAACAGGGGAGCGTTGTCATCTCCGTCTTCAGAGTCATCCAGCTCCATGTCCACCACACTGCGGGTTGAGCCATGACGCTTACGGTTTTCCTGCTGCTACAACCAGGACATTAGGAACTTTATACACAATAGACAATTGACAAATGATATTGTTATTACAGCGTAAAATTATGAAAATCAGTGCCACCCAGTAAAATAAGAGACTGGTCTTGAGAAAGGTTGTTTAAGCAGAAACATTTACATTAAACAGTCTCCTATAAACCCTCTGTTAATATTAGAGCATGATTTCATTGGATGATCATGAGGAGAATATTTGTATTATGTTATAGTAAACCTCTAAAAAAAGGCCACATTGTGAGAATTCTAACCAGTGCATGAATGTCATAAGGCATGTCTAATGACTTGTGCCTGGACCACAGAACTGAGGCCTGCTGGGACCTGAGATGGAGAGCTGAAGTTTACCTGTGCTTTCTCAGGAGCCTCCAGGAGACCCAGGTCCAATATGCTGTCAGCACCATTTTCCCTGTGGAAGGTCAAAAGACATCTTTCACAAGGGAGACCTGGCCAAGAGGGGCATCTTTGAAATCGTGTAGGGTGACAAGATGTCTCAAATGGCATCCTATTCCCTATACAACATATAGGGGCTCTGGTCAGAAGTAGTGCACTGTGAGTAGGGTGCCACAGAGTGGTGAATAGGACACTGTACTATACCTTCCATGTGCAATGAGTAGCTCCATGGCCTCCTCCACCCTGGCCCTGAGAGAGTCCTCACTGGCCAGGAGCAACAGCAGCTGGGCTGGGGAGAGCTCCAGCAGCATCCCTGTGATCTTACTGGCAAATGCCTGGAGAGGAAGGAACAACACCAATCAGTCACATTCTGCAGACTGTCCTGAGATTCTCACTTATTCGCCACCCAACACACACAGTATTCCTTGTTGATTGTATATAGATATTACGCATTATAGATTGGATACTGTATTTATAGATGATACTTTATTACTTTACAGGTACTTCATCACAAGACAAGTATATTTTCTGTGCTTGTTTGATTGTTGTAAAGCTGATAGGTACCGGCTGCATAGCGTGGACGCGGGGGTACAGCCTCTCTCCCAGGGCCTGCCTGTGGGCAGGCAGGGGGTCAGGTTCGTCACTGGGGTTCCCCTCAGAGGCTGGCCTGAAGGGCCGGGTGTCAATGGACAGCTGTCTCCTTGAGTCCCTGGAACACACACAGAAGGGAAGGTTAGCTAGCGCCCTCAAACTTTCTACACCATCGTGTCTACCCCAACCAAACTGGCCATTGTCTTACGGCAGATCGCGTCGCTCCTACACGATGCTCGTTCCTCAACCGATCGGTCTTGTAGGACGTGGAACTCATCTCTAAAAATCTATTTTGTCATCCGCCTAACACTAGTTCCTAATTCTGAAAATCACTCCGCTCTCTGTAGCTATGACGCACTGGCTACTACGGCAAACCATGCTCCAGCTAACAGCCTAGTACAAGCTTGTTTGAATGGCCATACAGTAGCCAGTTTGCCAGTTTGCCAGCTTGTTGATGAAGTTGTACAGAACCAAAGTTACGGGACTGTTCTCAGAAATTAGCATGTATCCGACTGACAGCTGGCATTGTGCCTCGTTACTTTATAACATTTGGCCAACGTGATAATACAGCAAAGAGCAGTCAGCTGTGCTGTAGAACTTGGGGCACTAAGCACAGCAGAACAGATAGCATGAAAACTCATGTGCATAGCCAAAACTTCACTACAATAGCTAGCTAGAGGGAGTATTAAGTATTGGCTCGGCTCAGTAGTATAAAAAAAAAAAAGCCTTTCGGTGCAGTTGACTAGTGTGATGTACAAGGCTGAAGTTACAACTTTAAAACTATGTTGCATTTGGATTGCTTCGTGTAATACCCGCAGCAACTTATAAGCAATTAATCTACAACTTTGTTGCATCCAGTTGCAGAAAATGCTACTTTGTGCGCTAGTTGCAAGCAACAGCCAATCAAAATGAATGCTTCGCACATGATCCATTTGAAGGTTCGGAACTCCGACCCAGTTGTCATGTCAACACAGATGTCAGTGCTGCGGGAACCGCGATCAAGGTTGGTTGAAGAGACATTAGCCAAACGGGAGCTGTAAATAAATATTGGCATCATGGGAAGTCATGGTTAATGTACATGGTTTGGTAGTCAATAAATTTAATTTCACAAGTGAACCCAGACCTCTCTCGGACCAGTTTCAACTGAAATTGTTCAACATGAACTGAACTGCGCTAGCTTAGTTGCTAGCTTGGTTAGCTTGTCCTAGCTAGCTAAATAAACAGTGCTGGCTATTTCATCTTAAATAGCTAGCTAAATTATACAGCCAGCATTTTGTCCAAATCCATTCTTATACAACAATCAATAGGTTGGATAAACAATTTGTGAAATTATGATTTAATGCAGCAGATGACACTAGGTGAGTTAAGAATTCTCAAACCATATGAAATAATGACAACAGCAGCTTCAATTTGATTGGCTGTTGCACACAATTTTCAAGTTACTTAGTGCATGAGCAAAGATGCTTGAGATATCACTTGCAACCTGTAACTGCAACTAAATTTGCTTTGTGTAACTCCAGCCTAACACATTAACAGATGAAGGTCAAATGTTTTCTGAAAGGCAACATGTCTTAATAGCCCACAACACACTACAACCACAGGGTTGGTGGGCAGGGAGGTTGGTCTCTCACCTGTCTCGGTCTCTCCTAGAGCCGGCTCGGAGCCCTCCACTCCTCCGCTCCCTCTCCCGGTCTCTGTTCCTCAGCCGCTGCATCAGATCTACACACAGAAGGTGACGTTAGGAGAGATATGCCTGTTCTGTTCTGAAATTCCTCTTGCTTTCCCCAGAGTGGTGGTGGTAGTAGTAAGTTGTCACCACCACCCTGTTACAATGCCATTTGGGTTAATTAATAAATTGACGCTAGTAGTTTCATACTCAATGTCATACTTGAGTTGTAATCGTGATGACACGTACTGCTGGCCTGCATGCCCTTGCTGACGCTCTGCACACAGTCCAGGTTGGGCAGCTTGTCATTGGACAGGAAGGCAAGGGCAATGGCCGTGTAGAAGCTACGGGCCACGCCACTACCCTCGCCCGGCTCGTCCTTGAAGGTGACCTTGACTCTGTGCACAGCCATGGGTGTGGTGGTGCAGCGCCGGCCGAAGTGGGTGTTGAGCTGCCTCATGGTCTGCTGGATAAGCTGGTCACGGTCACGGTCCACCTCCAGGGCCAGGTCACGAGACTGGAGGTTACGGAGTTTCTCCATCTCCCGGCGGAACTTAGACTCCTTCACCTCAAAGCCTCCCAGCTCGGTCAGGATCTGGGGACGGGATCAGACAGACAGGATTAAAAATGTCTGGTTAGATCTTCAATTGTTTTTATGTTTAACATATCTTCTTTTTCATTGATTAGTCCTGATCTCATCTTGGTAATTGTACTTTTCTTTATTACATGTTTGTCTGTCAGGATCTGGGGACAGAAAGCTGTAGTGACTCGTCTACCGTTATAAAAAAAAGTGTACATTTGGATCCGGGATGCTGATTGGTTGATTGCCGTTAGTTATTCACGATAATCCACGGGTAATGCCTGTTAACAGTTCCATTTGAATTATCAATACGCTGTTCAACAGCCCAGCTTGGCAATTCATAATCTATGTAGACATTTCCCCATGCTTCTAGCCCATCATCTTGGTAATGACATTTATTTATTTAGTGTATGTCTAGCTCTATACTTTTGTAGATTTCATTGTATTAATGGTTTGGGGTGGGGGAAATACTGTAAATATAATACAGTATAAGTGTTTAAACACCAATCCCTGAGTGTTCTTACCGATCCAGGCTCTGCTCCAACGTCCTCCATGAAGACGCGTCCGAACAGCTCCAGAGACAGACGCCAGCGGCCCAGCAGCATGTCATGGGAGATCACCATCCCCATGAAACTACAGTGGGGTCTGGAGAGGAGGAGAGAGATATGTTATACTTTCCAGTTAATATTACAGTGGGGTCTGGAGAACACAGGAGAGGGCACAGAGATGTTACTTCCTTGTTAATACCAAAGATGGGAGAGTAAGGAACATTTACATATGCAGTTTTAAGATGCAAAGAGAGTTGAGAACTGAGGGGGAAAAAACATTGTTTGTAACCTAACTATATTCATTGTTTCCTTACTGAAGCAAACAGAGAGCGAACTGAGAAAGCAAACCTAGATGGGATTTGTATTTATTTACTAGCCACTAAGACACGTGCACCATACCTAAAGGAAGGGAGCGGGGGTCCGTCGCTCTCGGTGAGGCCTATCTCAGCCAGGAGGCTGCTCTTCAGCTGGGCAGCTAGGTCGTGGGGTGAGGGACCTGGCTTTGGAGCCACTAGCTCCTGGTCCATGGGCTGGTCCGCTCTGCCGCGCTGACTAGTCTCCATACTCATCACGTTCTTCAAGTTGGCTGAGTAGGACATCTTGGTGGGTAGAATCTGTTGGATCCATGTGGACACAACACAGCTCTGGTTAAAGTAAATGGTGCTATAAATAGTTTGTTGTTAAATTATGGTACTGTGAACACACCGGCCCTACTCCAATAATTTTTTATGCATATTTTTCCTTCTCTAAAGTACTAATCACTGATCTAACATGGATTGTATTAAATTGTATTGCTTTCACCAATCCAGTCATGTTAGATCAGTGATTCTTTCAAAAAAGGAGCAAAGAGGGGATGAGGAAAGGATGCATGTTGATTGAAGGGTTGAGGTATAAAGGAAGAAGGCATGATAAGAGTATTGGAGCGGGGCCGGTGTGTTGTCAGGGCGGCCGGTGTGTTGTCAGGGCGGGCGTTGCGTTATGTATACCTGAGAGGAGCCCATGTTAACCTCCAGGCAGCTGCGGTCCAGGGAGGCCTCGGCCAGGCCTTTGCTTGCTGTGTACGAGGACGAGTACAGGCCCTGACTAGGACGGCCAAACAGATCCTCCTTCCTTGCATTGGGCTGGGAGGTAGCAACAACAAAAAAGATGCAGTGTCATATTATTGTAACAAACTAAAAACAGAGATTAGCAATTTATTGGAAGTGGTAGACTTATTGACTTCTAGAGTGTCTTGCACTGCTTGCCCCATAAAGGTATAAGGAGGCAAAGAAGCTATAGCTGTGTTTTAACATAATTACTGTCGTAACACTGCATTAAGGATTGTACAGAAGAGGCTGTTAGGACTTCACCTGCACATGTCACTTTAATTCTACTTTCTTAATTGAATTCCTCTTATTGGTAGTTATCAATAAAATGTCACAATAGGGTGCAGAGCATTCGATTTGCCTGCTGGGGGTAAAGGAGACCCCCAGTTCCACTAAAACCATTGACAACTAACGTGACGTTTTTAAGGGATTGTCAAATAAACTATTTGGTTTTAATATCATCACCTCTTGAAGAGCATAGTCAGAACCCCACATTTCATATTTTTCCACATTAAGCTAGTTCTATCAGAGTTATACAGCAAGTAAATGCACGCTTTCATGATCAGTAAACATCAATTGATCATGTAATTTCAGATACATGAGGGTAGCCTCACAATAACCGGATAATTGAGTGAAAAGTGAACTAACTATACCTGATAAGTATGAGTGGTTTAGGTTATTTTCCCATCCTTTGTGGGATCTGCCTGTCAAGCAGCAGAAGGGCGCATTTACCGATGTACTGTTAGCTGATAATTACATTTACTTTGCAAGCTACCGGTAGAAACTTGGTATAGTTGGCTAAACATAGAGGTAAGTAGACCTAATGTACTTATTTTTCACCCAACCAACGTAGGCCTACCTAGCTAAGTTAGCTAACAACCCTTTGCCCCAAAAATTAAGACTTGATAGGCTACATTGATTTATGGACCACATCAAATTGGCTAGCTAGATAACAGATAACGTCAATATGGCTAGTTAACAAGCTAACCTTCAGGGGATAAACTAGATGGCTACATCCAAATTATGTTTCATTTTCTTGTCATCTAGTGGTGATGACAGTAGTCCGAATGACATCTTGACGAGGACTTTCCGATGTCAAGCTCTTTCTAAAAGCCTAACCTCTGATGAAGCAAGCTAAATGACACATTTGTTAGCTTAGCTAGCTCCATGCCAAATGATAGGCTACCCTCGCATATCTGAAAATACTTGATCAATTGATCTTTACTGATCATGGAAAAGCGTGCAGTTACTTGCTGTATAACTCTGATGATAGAGCTAAAAGGGGAATAATCTGAAATGTGTAGTTCTGACTATGCTCTTTAAGAGGTGATATTAACAGCAAATAGATAACAATACCTTGAAAACACCATAGTTGTCAATGGTTTAAGTGGAGATGGGGCTCTCCTTGCCCCCCAGCAGCCAAATCAAACGCTCTGCACCGTATTGTAACGTTTTTTTTGATAAAAGAAAAATGTGCTAACCTGCAAGAGGTGAGGCTGGTCTGCCAGGGGGATGGCCTCGGCCAGGGGGACCTCAAAGGGGTTGGGGGGGATACAGCCCAGGAAGGTCATGGAGTCAGAGCGCCGGAAGAACGGGTGGTTCTGTCCCGTCTCAGCAGGGACCGGGTCATCCTCCTTATCCTGGAGCGTGGAGCCTGAGAGGGAGAGAGAGGAAGAGGTCAGCACTGCTTCCCCGCATTTCCCCACACTGCAAAAGACCACTGGGAAAGACTGGCCAACATGGAAAGACTGACCAAAAACTACTGTACATAGTGCAAACTGACACCTATCACCTACATTAGGGCTCTTCAACCCTGTTCCTGGAGAGCTACAGTCCTGTAGGTTCAAGCCAACTCAAGCACAGCTGATTTTAATAATTAGCTAGTTGATAATATGAATCAGGTTAGTTACAACTGGGGTTAGAGCACAACACCTACGTGAGGGTAGATCTCCATGAACAGCCGTGAAAAAGTATTTGCCCCCTTTCTGATTTTTGCTACTCAATTATTATTTTTTTCACCTTTATTTAACCAGGTAGGCCAGTTGGGAACTATTTCTCATTTACAACTGCGACCTGGCCAAGATAAAGTAAAGCAGTGCAACAAAAACAACAGAGTTACACATGGGATAAACAAACGTACAGTCAATAACAAAATAGAAAATCTATATACAGTGTGCAAATGTAGTTAGATCAGGGAGGTAAGACAATAAATAGGCCGTAGTGGCGAAATAATTACAACTTAGCATTAACATTGGAGTGATAAATGTGCAGATGACGATGTGCAAATATGCCTTTGGTGCGGCCAGAGATACTGGGTTGCAAATGAGCAAAAAAATAACAGTATGGGGATGAGGTAGTTGGGATGGGCTATTTACAGATGCAGTGATCGGTAAGCAGCTCTGACAGCTGATGCTTAAAGTTAGTGAGGGAGATAGGAATCTCCAGCTTCAAGGATTTTTGCAATTCATTCCAATCATTGTCAGCAGAGAACTGGAAGGAATGGCAGCCAAAGCAGGTGTTGGCTTTGGGGATGACCAGTGAAATATATCTGCTGCTCATACGCACCTTTAGCTATTTAAGTATTTCTCTGCCATCAACCTGTATAGTATAGTTAACCATGCAAATACTCCTCAACTTGCAATATTTGTATTATTTTTTCTCACCTAACACCTGGTAACAATGTATATTGTACATATTCAGCCATCCACCCATACTATGCAATGTCTTTTTATAGCTTTTTTGCACTCCAGACTTCTTGTATTTTTATACTTTTCCATACTGCCGCTCTATGTATCATGTACCGTGTATCTGTCTTTTGTGTATTTTCGTTGTGGCATTTTGCACCTGCCCTGTGTTTTTTCGTAGCTGCTTGACGAAGAAATTTCCCCTCGGGAATCAATAAAGTACCTACCTATCTATCTATCTTTAGCGCATGCTACGGGTGGGTGTTGCTACGGTGACCAGTGAGCTGAGATAAGGCAGGGATTCACCTAGCAAAGACTTACAGATGACCTGGAGCCAGTGGGTTTGGTGACGAATATGTAGTGAGGGCCAGCCAACGAGGGCATACAGGTCGCAGTGGTGGGTAGTATATGGGGCTTTGGTGACAAAAACAGATGGCACTGTGATAGACTACATACAAGCTTTTTCACACAGGGGAATTGGGTGTTGCATCACTTTGTTAAATAAATAAAATAAGCATACATTTTGTATATTTGTAAACTCAAGTTCCCTGACCTGATAACATTGGAAGACATTGCTCCCATTATGCCTGGCAAAAACCAAACACTACCATTCCACAGTAAAAACCTTATACCAACAGTCAAGTATGGTGGTGGTAGTAGTGTGATGTTTGGGGATGCTTTGCTGCCTCCGGACCTGGATGACTTGTCTTAATAGAAGGAATTCTGTTCTGTATCAGAGAATTCTACAGGAGAATGTCAGGCCATCTGTCACGCAGCAAGACGATGATCCAAAACGCACAATAAAGTCTACATGAAAATGGCTAAAAAGCAACACATTTTAAGTTTTGAAATGGCCTAGTCAAAGTCCAGACCTAATCCCAATTGCGATGTTGCGACAGGACTTGAAACGAGCAGTTCATGCTTGAAAACCCCAAAATGTTGCTAAGTTAAAGCAGTTCTGCATGGAAGAGTAGACCACAGCGACATGAGACAGATTAACAACTACAGGATTCGTTTGGTTAAAGTCATCGCAGCTAAATGGTGGCACAACCGGGTATTGAGTGTAAGGGGGCTCACTCAGGTTCCCTTTATCTAAAATTTGGTTTTGGTTGAGGATCTGATAATATTCAGTTTAAAAAATTTGCAAAAGTAGAGAATTTGAAAAGGGGCAAATACTTTTTCACAGCAATGTAGTTTCACTAAGAGACTTAAGTTGGCTGATGGTTCTAACTTTAAGTGTAAGATTTAAGTGACTCAAAAAGGGCAAAACTGTTTGTCTAATGTGAACTTAACTGTACCTTTGGGAGCTGCACTCTTCCTTTTGCCTCGTTTCTGCCTAACTGTCTTTCTTCTGGCTTGTCTGCCTTCCAACACCAGAAAACAACCTAACAGTGCTCCACAGATCAATGGACTAGTAACTCAAACTCTTAAAATGGCTATCAATCAAACGGAGGTGCAAAATGATAGGTTAAGAAACCTGTATGAGAACACTTCAAATAGAACACACAAATATAAAAGCATATCATTCATAATTAAATTACTTTGATTGGTGTCCTCGTCATTCTCATGTTCAGAATCTTCATTGTCCAGTCCCAGTTCCAAAATCTCACGGTTCCTGTGGGGTAAATGAATAGAGTTAAATCACACTGAATATGTGACATGCAGGTCATTTTCTAAGGGGAGTCAGTGGCTCCTTCTCAAATTAGGTTTTCCTTGATTCCTCACGTCCTTGCTTCCTTCTCTAAAGGCATTGCAGAAGAAGCCAAGGTCAGAGGGAGGAACCATGGAGGAATGGAGAAAAGACAGTTGAGAAAGAGTCCCTGTGAACATGTCCACCATTCCAGGGGAGTCTGTACCTCTTGCGGTCCATCTGTGTTGTGTCCAGAGTAGTCTGCTGGTTCATGGCTTTGATCCAGTAGATGAGGGCCTGGAAGACGTAGGCCACGTGTTTGAGAGAACACACGTCCAGCACGGGCAGAACATCAGAGTGCTCGTCGTTATGGGAACGCATCAGAGACAGGGCGTAGTTCAAGAAGTCTCCCCGCGCTGACATCATACCCTGACGCACTGTCAGCAGAGTGGCCGCACGCCTGGGAGGAAGGAACACAGACGTCAGCACAGATAACGACTTGAAATATAATCCATATACAATTGCAAACTAGTGGGGGCCTATGAAACACTGCTGATTGCCAATAAAGCATTATATATTGAAGAAAAGACTGGATAACACCTTTGGATAACCATTTTGGGTAACACTTATTTTACCCAGACCTGCGTCCCTCCAAGGTGCGTAGGCTGGCCTCCTCGCGAGCGGTCATGCGCTCCCTGCGGGCGGAGTGCTGAGAGGCGTGGAGGGGGTGGGAGGGGTGTCCAGGGTCACCCGCTGAGGACAGGGCCGAGCCGTAACGCAGCTGAGCCTCTGTAGAGTCCATGATGGACACCATCCAGTTCCACGTAGGGATCAGCTTCTCCTCAACAAAGTTCTGGTGGTTTAACACACAGATAAGGTTGTTTCAGTCAGACCGTCAATAGCACTAGTGTAGTGTAAAAGTCAACATTATTTATCTCATCAAAAGCATTTGAGTAACTTTATTAGCCTTATTCAGAAATGTGTCTGTATGGCTTCTTATCCCATAGGTATAACAGAATAATCATGCAGAAACACTGACTTGTGACCATTGGTAGGTAACATAATGCAATATGATCTGCCTCCCTGCTTGGCAGGTTGTGTCTGTTTATGTCACCTGCAGGTTGACAGCGTCCTGGTAGGTGAGTTTGACTGCAGCAGGGTACTGGGAGTAGACTAGGTGGTTGTACTTGGGGATGAGGCTCATCAGGTCAGAGATCTGTCTGATGACGATGCTGTAGGCCCGGGCCAGGCTGGAGGCTGACGTCAGGTAGCTGGACGAGTTGGAGGCCTCCAGGGCAGCAGCAGCAGCGGCCGCACTGGTGCTGATGGCACTGCTGCGCCGCAGGTTGGACGGGTCGATGTAGATAAGGCCTGTGGAGCTCGCTGCAGGGCACAGAGACATGAGCGTCAGCATAGACAGACCTCACCAACATAGTCCCCAACAGAACATATCACCAAAACACTTCCCACTGACTCAGTCCAATATGCTCTTGCGATAGAATGACAGACAACAAAACATTTTAAAAAAACCTTTGCAAGACTGTACTAAAAGCAGTCCATCTTGGATTTGTCAATATCAGAGTCCTGTTGCATACGGCCTAGAGTGTGTGTAGTAGTATTAGTACTGACCAGCGGGGGTGGAGGAGCTGGATGGGGCACTGCCCGTGGCTCTCTGGCTGGGGGTGTTGCGTACAGCCCACTGCATGGAACGTGGCGCCTGGGCAGCACTGTTGGCATGCGAGGCGGTGGTGGTCCTCTCCAAGGGCTCGTCCAATAGGAAGGTCTCCTGGTCCACGTCGTCGCTCTGGCTGCTGCTGCTGTCCGAGTCGCTCGAGTCGTTGGACTGGGAGTCGTCCTCTGAAAAGAAGGCAGGGACACTGCTGGCACCTTGGAGGAGGGGGGGGGGGGGGGGAGTAGGAGATGAGAGGAAAATAAAGGAGATGGAGGAAGGGGAAACAGAGGAGAGATTAGTGTGGGCGGCTGCTCACCTTGCCAGGTAGCAGGAGTGCAGGTTAGTGTTCCACATCACCACTGCTAGCTACCATGCTAAATTGAGTCGCTCAACGCAGCTTAAACAAGAGTGCTTCTTGTTGTTCAAATTAGGCTAATGTACCACAGCTACACCAGGGCCCAGTTTTTCATAAATTCTCAATCTGGATTAAACACATACAAATAGAATGAATATAAACAGACAGGGGAAAAGACACTAATTATACATCTTTCCTGACTGCCAACTCAAAACGCAATTACATCTGCAACCAAAGAATGAAAGGCAAAATGGAGATGGCCACCAGGGAGGAACCCCACACCAGTTAGAAAGACCAGGGAGGAACCCCACACCAGTTAGAAAGACCAGGGAGGAACCCCAAACCAGTTAGAAAGACCAGGGAGGAACCCCACACCAGTTAGAAAGACCAGGGAGGAACCCCACACCAGTTAGAAAGACCAGGGAGGAACCCCACACCAGTTAGAAAGACCAGGGAGGAACCCCAAACCAGTTAGAAAGACCAGGGAGGAACCCCACACCAGTTAGAAAGTCCAGGGAGGAACCCCACACCAGTTAGAAAGACCAGGGAGGAACCCCACACCAGTTAGAAAGTCCAGGGAGGAACCCCACACCAGTTAGAAAGTCCAGGGAGGAACCCCACACCAGTTAGAAAGTCCAGGGAGGAACCACACACCTGTTAGAAAGACTAAAGATGGTGATTAGTTTGTTATTCAAGGGGAAACATCAACAAGACAGTTAGACCTGGGAGCATGATATTATTAGTTAATGAGAACCATGGTGATATGTGAGATGGAGGGCAATAATTGGAGAACTCCTTAGGATAAAGTATGTGTGCACCTACATTATGCATTCTAGTAAAATGGAGCCCATACCAACATTTTGAAAAGCCAGAGACATTCTACTATGAATGATATGTTTTTATATTTTTCAGTCATGATACTCTTGGACTATTGCTGACCCCTGCGAATTTCCCCAATGTGGAAATCTCGATTGCATAATATCCAATAAATTTCCCCTCTGGGATCAATTAAGTACCTATCTATCCATCTATTGAACCCTAGTTGTAGACTAGTTTGTCTGCAGTCTTAGGCCATGTTGTCAACAGTGGTAAGACCATCAATGTGACCTAAAAGGCATCAATGTGACCTAAAAGGAACTTTGATAAAACAAAAAAAGGGCCTCTTCCCTTTAACTGGTTGGTGTGACGGCCAGTCAAGACAGGTGATCAAAATTATTAGTCAGCCTGAATAGCAACTGAATATTAAAGAGGGTGGGTGGTGAGGCAGAACACAAGTCTCCTGAACTCAAGTAGGATCGTTAAATGAGGTCATTTAGACGGTGGCTGGCTAGTAAACACATCACAGAAGAAAATAAACCAGGGATTTCAATTCAAATGACTTAATTTAAAAATGTGGAAACAAAAGACAAAATGGTGTGAATTATAATACCTGCTTCTGAGCCGGCAGTTGCTGCGGTGACAACACTCCTCCGCCCACTGGCATTGTCCTGGTTACTATGGTTACTCTCACTGTCGCTCTCAGTCTCTGCGGCAGCCAGCAGATCCAACTCCATGTCACTTCCTAGAGAGGAAAGGACATCACCCTCTTCAGCCGCCATCATCATCATCTTCATTATTATCAGTCAACCATTTGTAGAAAGATCCTAAAATCATCAAAAAGATGCAGTCAGTCCAGTCTAGGCTCTCACCATCCTCATCATGTTCATCATGCTGTCCCTCTGCCTCAGCATTCTCCTCTCCCTGTTCCTCCTGGTCTTCATGGTGATCCTCCTCCCCGGCAACGCCCTCAACAACCTCCACCTGCCACAGACAGAGGTAGACAGCACAGGACATCAAGTGTTGGGTTCAATTCCATTTCAATTCAATCCATTTCAGAAGTAAACTGAAATGCCAATTAAACTGACAGCAACACTGATCTTTGCCCCCTGTTGAAATGTTACTTCTCTAGTGAGACTCTTCACCTCTTCAACGTCAGCAGACACAATGTCATCCTGCTCCTCGTCTCTCCCTCCTCTGACCGGCTGGGACTGGCTGCTGCGGCGAGGCTGGGGGTTCCTGATGATGTAGGACGACGCTGTCTGACTAGAACTGATACACACAGGCAAACAAGACCATTTGAGTTAACAATGCTCATGTTTAAATCCAACACACTTTAAACCAAGTGTTTTCCTAGAATCTATTTCCCAGAGGAAGGTCACTAAGACCTCCAAATCAACAGAGCTGGGGTGGGGAACACAGTCTGCATGTCGGTCTGTGTGAACACTGAGTAAAACCACTCACTTGCTGGACTGGTCTGGGGAGGGTCTCGGTGGCAAGGGTTCCACAGAGAAGAGTTCCTCGCTGCCCTGCACGGCGTCGATGCTGGTGCTGGCCAGGGTGAAGGGGGCGGTGGGCCGGGCGATGCCCATCCTCACGGGTACAATGAGGGACTCCGCCACATTACACAGCTCCTCCACCGCATAGGGCAGCAGTGCCTGGAAGACACGCCTGCACTTCCCGATGGGCTGGGGGATGAAGTTACTGGAAGAAACAACAAGAAAGGAGATTAGATTAGTTGTAAACAACTGGAAGTACCAATCAGTCCTTGCTGCTATGTTTATAGTCACCTAGGAGTTGGGAGCAGTACAAGACAAATAAAAGCTATGTTTAAATCCACTAAAGGACTAGTCCAGTACAACAGGAAAATGGAGCTCAAAATGGATTTGGCACTCTTACTTTTTCTTTTTGGATGAGGCCATCTCGACGCTGAGGATGACAAACACCCTGGCCACAGAGCGCAGGAACCTCCTGGTCACAACAATGGCCTCCTCTCTCCGGCCAGGAGTGTACTTGTTCTGCAGCTCCTTCACCAAGGTCCCCAGCAGGGTGTCAATAAACTACAGGAGACAACAGAGAAGATCCAGAGACTGTCAGCTAACACACACAGAAAGGACCACCTTAAAGGTTGACTCCACAGAGTTATAACACTTAGAGGGATTATGTTGCACTTGCCACATAGATAGGAGGTGGTGTACTCTCTGAGAAAGTTTCTCTGACCAAAATTAAACTTAGTCCTGGATTAAAAAACATGCTCAATGGAAATTCTCCATTTAAATAGTTTTTTAGTCCAGGACTAGGCTTAATCTGTGTCTGAGAAAGCAACCCAGAAAGAGAACTTACAACAGAAGATAGGTGGTGCATCCTCTATGTGTTACAACTGTGGTTGACTGACTCCAGAAGCTCTGAGTAATTTAAGGGGGGGATAGACTGACCCGACTTACTGTAATGTCAGGGGCACACTTGACGATGAGGCAGTGTGTGAAGCAGTCCAGGCGGATGGTGCCACTCTGCTGGTTCAGGTACACCTGCTCCTCTGGAAGGAGATGGGCGATACGGCTGCTGGCACTCAGCCTGGAACACACAACACAACCAGGAAGCCAGTTAAAAAGTGACACTACTAAGAGGACTCATTACTGGTAAAACAGCTGCTCACACGAGACAGACAGAGACAGACAGAGATGGACACTGAGCTGGTGAAGGTAGGCGGGGCTACTCACGGGTCTTTATTCTCCTGGGATCCGAACATGATCATGGACTTGAGAGCGTTCCAGTCCTGCAGCACCCTCTCCAGGGCCAGCTGGGCGAAGCGCGGCGGCTCCAGGTCATGGTCCGGCATGTCAGAGTCTGACACACAGGAGGAACAACAAAAAACAAATGGTCTCTTAGGTGTGAAAGAAAATAAACATTGAGCCATCGTGCTAGAGCATCAGTGTTGCATGAAGTGAAACCAGGCCTGACAACAGTAGTAAACCTCCACCTACCTTCAGCATTGGCAGCCTTGCGGTTCCTGTCCTCTCTGATGCGAGGGGGCCGGTACTGGCAGTGCTCCACACTCTGCCTAGCAACAGTCTGCACCAGGAACAGAAGGATATGCTCCCCCCTATTGGCCAGCCAGAGAGAATAGGAAAAACACGTTACTAAAGCCCCCGAAAAAATACAATGGTGTGACGAACAGATTGAATGAAAAGAACCAACATTTGATTTAAAAACAATACGTGTTAGCAATGAACACAAAATACAGCCTACAGTCAGTCAGTGTGTGTGTGCTTACCGGCTGTTAGGGCTGGTGACCAGGTTAGTGGTGGTGAGCAGTCTGTACAGCAGGTCCAGGCGAGCAGCTTTCTGTCCAGCAATCAGAGTTTTACACTTACACTTCTCCCAGCAGTCACAGTACGCAGTGGGAGAGGTCCTCTTGAGTCTGAAGAGAAAGACATTAACATTTACAGGCCTGGTGCAAATCACAGGTATCAGGGTCAGTGTTCCATTACATTATAAAACTGAAATAAGTAATAAAATCCACTGGACATGGAGGCATGGAGAGTGAAGTACATACTTGCAGTCGTGTCCTTTGTGACACACCCTGGCACACTCAGTGCAGCAGCAGAGAGACTCCAACAGGCCGCAGGTCCGGCACTCAAAGATATCCTAGGTGGGACACAGAGAGTAAATGGTCAGCAAAGTTTCCCATCTGTGAAAAGGCAAACCAGTGTGAACGGCTGACTCAGTTGTTGTGCGCGTTGCATTGTCCTCCCAAGTGACCAACCTGGTGTTCGTTTGTGCGTGTCCCTCACCTGGTTGATGTGTTCAGCTCCTGTCCAGGTGAAGCTGCAGGTGTCGTTGCAGCATAGGACGTAGAGAGGAGAGTCGTCAGGGTTGGTCCCTGAGGGACAGATCATCTCCATGAACAAAGAGTCTGCATCCACCTTCTCCGTCATGCCAGGGTCTCCCACTACACAAACAGGTTTTGCAACGGAACATTAAAATCTGGGTTTTTATTAGGCATAAAGTTCAGATAGTATCTCCTCATTAAAACAATTATGTTCTCTCCCTAACATGTATAACCACTTCATGTATAAATGAATTACTTCAAATGGCTTTACATCAACATGTTAGCATTCATATCCATTAGTAGAGCTGCCAAATAGTCTCCTCTTTCTCAACCAAAGATCTATGAACAGAGTGTAGTGAGTGATGTACCCTTGGCCATTTTCTGTGCAGCCTCCAGAACAGTAATGGCAGCTGGGTAAGCTCTCCCGCTGACTGCCAGCATGAATGGGGTCATTCCACGGGCATCCCTGTCAAACACACACACACACACACACTTTAGAAGAGCAACAGAAGGGGGGGGGGGGGGGGGGGACAAACATCAAGAGAAAACAGTATTTTAATGAAACAAGGCATTACTGTGTAATATAATTAAAAGGCTTGCCCAGACCCACTGGCCTTCTCAGCTCTCAATCTGGCCTTTTCAGCTCTCAATCGCCCCTCTCATCCAAATCTCCCCTTCAAATCACACCTGCCTCTACCATAAACAATAAAGAATGGAACACTCCTTCCTTTTTTTTTTTAAAGAAAGAAGAAAAGAATGAGTCTTTACTTGGCGGAGAGCAGCTCGCGGAGGTGTGGCCTGAGAACCATGCTGTCACACATCAGTTTGAGGATGAGGTGGGCGTTGGCCTTGCGGTCTTTAGACTCTACCATAGATGGCTCAGAGGAGGGGCCTGGGGCAAGGGGAGAAACAGGTCATTAGAGACATTGAGAGAGATCGGGAACAATAGGGTAACCCCAACACTAACTCCACATGTGACCATGTATGGTGAGGAAGTAGCTAGCTATTGGGTTGTTCCAAATTACACATTATTCCTTATATACAGGCTCTGGCCATAAGTAGTGTACTACATAGGGAATATTCATTTTCAAACAGGAAATTGGGTGACATTTAGTACCACACCAGCTAGGTATCTGACCTGGTATAGTGGAGGTGCTGGGGCCCTGACTGGTCCCTGTAGAGGCTGTGGTGAGAGATCCCACTGCAGGGGCCAGGATGAAGTCAATGTCACCGTCTGGGTCCATGGGAGGGGGGTCGGGCACCCAGCTGGGAGGGGCGATGGGTGGGGACACAGGGTCCTGGTGGTCGCTGGAGGAGGGGCCAGACTCGTGACGGCCAAGCCCCGCTGCTCTCAGAGAGCGCCTCATCATCTCCCTCAGACGCAGTCTGTGCCAGACAGAACACACTTAACAGGTTAGCATGGAGTGGTGGCAAGACAATGGGACTGGCATGTAGACATACACGGCATCAAGATGGTGTTCTTGGTCTCAAGTGTCAAATGGAATCCTGACAGATTTTCTAAGAATAAAAAAAAAAAAAAAAGCCAATAGCCTCAGTAAAATTATTTCACATATTGTGCATTATGGAACTACCTGTTAGTATAATCCAGTTATTTTGTGTTTCTCATCATGAACATGTACCCTGAAATAAAATGGTCAATTTAGATGTGTATAAGTTAGTTACCCTCTGCTGCTAGAAGAGCCAGTCCTGTTCCCAGAGCTGTTGCTAGACACCACAGAGATAGCGTTGGCGATGGCCTCCACTGCTGACAGTCTCTCTGCAAACGTATTCCTCTCAGACCGTTCAGCTTCTGGAAAACACCAGCCCAAAAGTTACCATACATACACAGGGAGATGGAAAAAGAATGGAAGTCAAACAGGAAAGAACAGATATGATTGTGTGTCAGGTAGAACAGAGAATCCAGTTATGTCCATTTGTTTGATTTCCATCTGCAACGTTTAATCTCGCTGTATACACCACCCAGTTCACCTTCCTCCTCCTTGGTCTCCTTGTTGCTGACGGGGAAGCAGACTGAGACGCAGGCGTGGAGGATGTTGCGGTTGCCGTCGCAGCGGTGGCCCAGGAAGGAGTGGAGGACGTGGGCACTCTGCTCCAAGAGAACAGCCTGTTCCAGGTTCACCAGGTACTGACGACAGGCCTCAAAGTCACAACGCAGCACGTGCTGCATCAACGTCTGCTTCTGGAAACACAAGTCGAACAATGTTTTTTTTTTTTTTAAAGTGAATCAGCACATGCGTCTCAATACACTTTACAGCCGGAATAAAAAGATGTAAAATACAAAAGCATTTAGTCATCAACGGAATACAACAAGGGACGGTTTCTTGGGTTAAAAACAGCCTCTGAAAGTGCTTTTTAGCCAAGGAAATGTAGATTCTATATTGAGCATGTGTTTTTTCAGAAGTCATTTAAATCTAGGCAAACTGGAAAACCTACTGCGGAAGTAACAAACCATCAAATAAATAATCCCCTTTGAGCTGTAAATAATAGCACATTTTGCTAACCTCCACAGCCAATATGATAATAGCAGCTTTCTTTTTGATGGTGGAGTTGGTGGGGAGGTTGGCCAGGGAGTGCACCCCCATGCACAGGCTGGCGATGGGCGGCAGATCCAACCACTCAGGGTCTCGGATCCCACCCATACAGTCTTTGGCCATTGGGTAAATTGTGCCGTTCCCATCCCGAAGGATGACTGGAGAGTCCTGAAAATGTAATTATGAAAGTGAAAATGTGCTTCATTCCTACACCGTACATAAAGCACATGAAAAATAACAGAAACACCTGCCCACTGTTCTATATGCTTCCAAATAGTTTATTTCTTTGGGTCAAAATGTTGCAATAAACTCTTCAGGACCATACAACAGTCTGAACATGTTTCTAATAATATGACCGCTTCTGTAACCTGTACCTGGTGAAATTGTTGGAAATGCGATTGCCTACACAACCTTTTCGCAATACATGAAGCATGGCTATATTAGAAAAGGATTTATTGAGTAGCGGAGAGGTGCTGACCTGTCCTGCGGTGAAGATTGCCACATTGCGTTCACTCTGCCCCAGGAAGGCTAGGTTACTGGTGGGGAAATTATTCTCCTGCTCTGCTTTGCCTGTGGCCAGGTCAAAGATACAGTACCTTACCCAGTTGCCAGTCTTCAGCACTGCGTGGACTCCTGAAGGGCCAGACAACACAGGAAGTGACATCAAATTCATTCATATCAATACTACATTATCGGCATTTACATTAAGGACTTAATTGAATTGTTGTACTACTATTGCTGATGTCGTCTTACCTTTGGAGTCAACATTCACAGCCAGAATCTCAGCCTTCTCTGGGATGCAGAGTTTTTTAGGTGTGCGCTGGAAGCAATCTGGAACTTTAGGAGTTCCACCAGTTTTTACCACCTGTTGTGAAAAAAAGAAAAAAAAAAAGACAGGCACTAGTTTTTAGACAACCAACATTTCTACAACAGCTACTTCACTTAAGCGTAATACTACAATGACACTTATTGTAAAATTGTGCATAGATTCATTAAATAATTGCACAAGCATTATTAATCCATCACTGAAAACACAGATTTGCATGCGAGTAATAATAACGACACTATAATGTTTCATAAGTATGAGAGTAAGTGAGCGTCTAGTAGCCGTACCTGTAACTCATCTATTCTGAGCAGCCTACAGTCCTGCAGCAGTGAGGAGGGGTCAGAGTCAGTGATGGGCGCTGCAGCACTAGTCTGACTCGGCTGTGTGCTCACGCTGCTTGACGTCCCTGGAAACTTCACAGCTACATACGCACCGTCCACTTTCAACACCTGAAGTTAAAAGACGGAGCATTTGCAAATAGGGCCGTTTATGAAGACACCACAATAAGACAAGAACAGAAACCACAGGATACAAAAACAACATGATACTACTGCTTTGAGTTCTGCTCTTAGGCATTTCTTTACATGTAAATAACAGAAATATTTAATTATATTAGTGAGAAAGTTTTGTAAATAATTATAGAAATATGTGATCAATCTAAATATTTTACACAATGTTACTAAAAACAAAACAATGGCGTCTATGCCCCCGTCTGCCAGACAGTTAGGGTCTGGTACCTTCCTGTAGCCGCACCCACCTTTCCCACAGGGACATTTTTAACATCCTCCACAAACACCACCTCCCGAAGAGGCCACTGCTCCTCGTTCACCTTCTCCTCCTCTTTGGGAGCCGGGGTCGAGCGTCTGCGTTCTGTAAAGGCAGACAACACCAGACCAGACCTGGGTAAACAAACATGTCAAATACCCGAGGTGTGCTTGATTTAGCTTGTTCGCTGTACAAGGTGGGCAGGTTTTGCAATTTTAGGACTATTCTATTGGGGCTCAATTTTACCAGGCAAGCTGACTCAGGCGCAGCACAAGCATTTGACGAAAGTCTCGTAAGCAGTTACAGGAGATTACACTACTAGATACAACAAGAGACAAACAAATTGCTAGCAGCACAAAAAAGAAAAGGAGACCTGCAATTGCCACACCATCCGTTTCAAAGGTAAATGAGTCACGGCAATATTAGAGAGTAGCTAGTAATGTGACGTACTATAGGGCAGCGAGGCACTGCTAGCGATGGAGGAAGTGTCACTGCAGGTGGAGGCCGGGGAGGGTGGGGGCCCCATCTCAGTCTTCACCAAATCCGGCTTGCTCTCCGTTCTAAAGAGGGAATGGTAGGATGAGTTCATGAGTGTTGGAGACAAGGGCCATTGATTTAGATTTAGAGTGGCTTAAAAAGGGAACAGCTGGTCCCAATTCACTCCCTACCACTTCCCGTTGGGCCTAAACCTTTTATATTTGCAAATCCGCAAACATAGAAGGGTTAGGGGCAAGGGAGCGAATTGAGACCAGCTGCTTTCTGAAATGGAAGCTAACTCACTTGATATCTTGGGTCTTGGTGGTCTTGTCCATGTTCTTGAGGCTCTCTGGCGATCGCAGCTGGAACCTGCAGCTGTCGTTCATGTTCCAGACAGACTCAAGGAGCAGTCCCACCTTGGGGATCCCAGCGTTGACAGAAAAGGCCACAGCACCGGCGTGGTAGAGGGGGTTATTCCTCAGGCACACCTGGTGAGACGACACAAACACCTGTTCACATTCGTTCAAAAGCGGTGTACGCACAGACATCCAACCGGATTCACAGGTGCAGAGAACAAAAACATTTCAGGAAAAAGCAAGGAACATTTATACAAATGGTTCTATTTCTACCATAGTCTTGGTTTTATGTTCTGTTTTCTCACCTGCGTTCCCACAGTGATGTTGGGTATTGAGGAGTTGCCCGCACTGGACTTTGGCTTCTTGTTCTTGGCTCTAGCCTTTTCAAGCATCTTTTTCCGTTGACTAAAAGGCACAACACCCCTAAGGAAAAACAAGCATTTCAAAACATAAACCACTAACATCCAGCCTAACCTTCTTGTATGCATAAATCTCTCAAGGACCAAGTTCTACAATTGGACTGGACATTTGAGTAGAGCGAGGGCCTCTGGCGAGACACTGCCTGAGTTCAACTCGAATTTGTTTTCGTTCAAATACTTGCTTGGCACAATCCCAGTGCAAATCCAGCCAATCTGGCATTTCAGGAAAGCTCAATCAAAACGCTCAAACCCAGGTGTGCCACTGCCCGAGAGGATTAACTACTAACTCACCACCAGTACAGGCTGCTCTCCAGCTGGGCGCAGGTGTAGAGGGCACAGCAGTGCAGAGACACGATGCGCTCCCCCTGCAGCTCAGGGTAGATCTGGGCACTGTGTTCCAGCTTGGATGCCACGCTACTCAGGGTGTCATCCATCCAGGTTGCCACCTTGTTGGTCTCCGTGGCCACGGTGGCTCTGATGCTGTTAGCTGACAGTAGGGTGATCTTCTCATTGGTCAGGCCCAGGAAGGACACCCGGGGGTGGCGGATAGAAGGGTTCTGATTGGAGGACAGAGGAGTTTATTTTTATATGGGGTTGCAAATAAAATCAGTATTTGAATGAAAACACTTATTTGCAAAGTAGTCCTCAGGAGGAGAGTTAGTGTTCTTACTGTATAGCACTGGTCTCTGATATATAATAGCAATTCTATTTGATAAAGGCTGCTGCTGAATCCATCACATTTTCATGTAATCAGTCCTGCTGGTTGTTTACCTGAGTGTTTCTGTATGGTTCTGGTTCACTCCACTTCCACTGGTAGAGTTCCCCCTTAGAGCTCACTGCCACCAGCTCAGAGAACAAGGACCCAATGCTCACAAACTTCACACCATCCTGGAGCAAAACACCAACATTACTTCGAAAAATGTGCTAATCTGATCTGTGCATATTAACTCAAAGCAATATTGAGGTTATAGACCAAGCGAAAACTATTACAACATATTGATATATAAAAGTGGGAAATCCATTGTGATAAATGACCTGTCATGTTCCCTGAACCAGCTTTATTGACATCACATCTGAATGTCTGAACAAAAAGAGTGGACCTTCCCATTAATCAAATTATTCCATCAACGTCCCCATCCTCCCACAGACGCCCACCTTGTCAGGCCACCACTGCAGTTCCTCGCCCAGAGAGACAGGGCTCTGGATGGGGATGTTCTTTTTGTCCAGGCTAGGCTCCCCCTCGCGGCTGGTGGAGCCCCTCTCTGTGTCAAACGAGGCCCCATCCAGCCACCTTCGCTCCCGCAACCTCAACACAGACTCGCGCTCACGCAACAGCTCTGAGTCGCGCTCTAAGGGAAGAAGGAGAACTGGTATGGCAATGGGGTCACACCAGCGGGATAAAAGTAAGCCACTCTCTGGGGAAGACCCGTCAACAAATTAAAGAGATTATTTTTATAATTATGCAAGCAAAAGGGTTTTGTCAGTAAAAAGGTGAAAGTTAGTTAATCGTGGTGTCTGCCTGTCTGCACGCTCACATGTCGAAATGTGAGGTAGGAGGACAGGTCAGGATAGATTAGAGCTAGACATGCATTATGTGGGAGAAGGAAACAGTTTATCCTTCAGCATAAGGCTGCAGTAGAGAGAGGTGCATGTTATATGACAGGGTGTAGCGGGCCTTTCTCAGAGGGCTCACTGAAGAACAGGTATTATGGCCACGCAGCACACTGAAAACACACTACGGACACAACACACACATTCACAACACATACATGTGGGCTTTGCCGACAGGCTGAAGAGGAATGACTAGTATTGACTTTAACAGCATATACTGGTATGAATGGTGAAAAGTAATCCTACATCCATTTATGTAACAGATAAGGTAACTTGTTACTACTACCATTTAGGAAGAGAAATAGGATTTCAATCTCCAACTCTTGACTACAGAAGAGAATGACGGTTCCCTAGGCAGCAGCTCTGAGTGTCGGGGTGGTCTGTTACCTCGCGAGGAGCCCAGGCGGGACAGGGAGGAGCGTCTGAAGGAGGGGTAGCCAAAGTAGCTGATGTCCTCAGAGAACATGGCGTCAGCATCTATGATGACACTGGGGTGGGCTGAGTGGATGTCAGCGTCCAGCAGGGACATCAGGTCCTCTAAAAAAAAAAATGTTTATTACGTTACTATTACTGTCCCATCAGGCAAGGGTAGAGAGAGGAGCCTGTTATATGAATTTTGGGGACTACTCCATTGGTTCCACAAATGTAACAAACCACATAAATGTAGCAAATACCAACTAACTACATAAAATGTAGTTCCAGAGAAAGCTTTCACATAACCCCCTTAAACCAGACCAAACGGACTGAACGGTTTGAGAGCCTTCTGCTCTTTCATACAAAGCTGCTATGTTGAGTCTTTCTTGAAAAATAGATTATCTTAACGAGACAAAGCTGTAGAATATAAATCGAGGTGAAATAAAGTGGTACCTCCAGGGAGGTAGGACTCGCTGGCTGTGTCGTCGCCATCGTCCCCGTCCTCATCGTCTCTGCTCAGGAGGTTGTTGACAGCCAGGTTGACATCCAGGTTGGTCCTTTGGAGCTCCCGGATGATCACACTCCTAGACTTTCCCTGGAGGACCACCTGAGCCTGGGGAACAGGGGAGGCAACATGAAGATCACCATGCAGAAATCAACCATGTTGTGACGGTGGTGACTTCGAGCACCAGAGAGAAGTGAAGGCCATGTGTTGAGGACCTTATTATAATTAATGAGGGGTCAAGCAATAAATCGATCAAATCTTTAAAAGGGTATATTCAGTGATATGAAATCCTAATTTGGTGGGGTCATCATTTTCAGAATTAAAATCACTGTAGGTGAGGACAGACAGTGGGTCTAACCTGGGAGATTAGTTCCTCTGGGATGACCGAGGCAGGGATGACAGGCTGGGGCTGGCTGCCCAGAAGACCAGAGCCCCGGTCCCTCCCCGTGCGGATCACCCTGGTCTGACGTCTTGAGTCCCGGGCAGCTGTAGACGACCTCCCAGAGGAGCCTCCAGCACCACCGACGGCTCCACCTACACCTCCTCCCCCGGCACCTCCTACACTGCTGCTGCTACCGCCGCCGCCACCAGCACCACCTCCTCCTCCTCCTCCTCCTCCTGATCCACCGTTCACCCCAGAGCTCCAGCGACTCCTGTTATAGAACAAGGCGAAGGTCAGGCACAGCAGTCAGCCACACAGCAGAAACTCAACTCAACTCCACACAGCTTCCTGCCTGCACACTGGATTAGCAATTAGCCATGGGACAGCTGGCTTTCACAGAGAGAGCAGAGGTCCTAGGGTATTTATGCATACCGCAATTTGGAACCAATAATTTGGTAGCACTTTTTTAGTCGTCATTTGAGAGAGAAATTTGACCACATTAAATCTGATAATAAGGGGCCGTAAGGGAAGAATTGGAAGGGGGGGGGGGATAACTAATGGAGAATTGCTTTCACCTAGTGTTATTCAAAATCAGCCCATAGCACATTCCTATCATCAAGGCTCAATAGGTATGTTATGTTTATGCCTTTAACCTCAGAGCTGCTGCTGCTCAGGTTTGCAGGTCCCAATTTACAGGACAACTCTGTGGTACAAGGTCTGATTCTGACTGCGCCATCTCATTTTACATGGACAATACCTGAATCCTGCAGCAGTCTTTGTCTAGGCCTACGTGGCACTAATGCACATGAATTCGTATAACGACTTTACCGTAGTGTGTCTAGGGGAGGTTTTTCTGAGGGCCCTTAATGCCAGAACTTACCCAAGGGTGTTGCCTGCCAGTCTGCCCAGTGTGTCAGAGCCAGACAGGAACCAGGGAGGATCACTAGTCCTGCCTGGCCTGGAGCTCCTTCCTGTCCCTGAACCACTGCCACTCAACTTTGAACTGGAAACAAAAGACGGGAAGACGGGAGATCAGTTACTACAAACCAAAAACTAAGGCAACCTGGGAGTGGAAATGCCAGGTTGTGGCCCATGTCTAAGGCTTTTACATTTTTATGTTTAAGGTTAGAAAACAACAGGGGAAATAGTGGAGGCTAGCATGGCAACACCCTCGGGAATCAGAATTGGCTGCAACTCGTTCCGCCTTCAAGAGTTATCCCTTTTTAAAGGTTCTTGGGGTTTTTTTTTAGGGCTGCGATTGCTAACTCCTACAATAAGATCATTTGATATGGTCGGAGTGTTTTTGTTATAAATACATGTGATGCCTCTTGTACATAGATGTATGAATTTGCTGCAGTCTACATTTAATTGAGTCAATTGCATTACATACTTGCCACCAAATCATGACTGACCATAACAGCATTGTCCTATTTGAGATTCAAACACATGACGCTTTCGTACAAAGTATCTCAATATATTGTGAATTGCTTCCCAATGAAAGAACGCAGATACATTTTACTAACACACACAAAATATAGAAAAGGGTTTTATTTTGCAATTGAGTATAGCAGGCCTAACAACGAAAATAATTGAGCAGACTTCTGCAGAAATAAAATATCAATAAACTGTAAAATGTACATTTGTTTACCCTTTATTACACAAGTATGACACATTAATAAAAACATGGAATACATAGTGCGGAGTGTGACTGGATCGCCAAGTGGAGTCTTTGTTCAGTCAGCTGTCAAAATTGCTGATTGAAAATGTGCAGTCCTCGTTTCCACAGTAAGGCTTTCCAGTAACCCACAATGTGGCTGACTGCAAAGCCATTACCATCGGAAACCATATCATTTTCTTTTGAAAAGTTCAGCTTATTTCACCGTGCCAGGCAACAAAACATTTGCTCTGCAGAAAAGCTTAAAGTAAACCAGTCATATTAGTCTTTTTCAGGCTGATTCACTTGCATGCTTTGCAACTAGAGTGCCTAGTTCACTGTTTGACGCTGTTCTGCTGGTAAGACGTATAGGGTATCAATGAAACTCAAAAATACATGCTGGCCACCAACACAAATCCTAGCAACAGCTAAAAAGGCATTTTTGCTCATACAAAATAAACTGCACAACAGCAAAGAGCAGATTCATAAATGCAATTGGCTTTCAGAACACGGCATAGATTTTCTAAATGCTAAGATACCATTGAGAGCATTGTTTTGTCTAGTTTTTGTTTGGGACAGTAAATAGTAGAGATGGAAGAAAATACCAATTACTTATCTATAAAACATATAAACAAGATTAACCTCAAGCAAAACATTAGGAAAAGTAGCTGGCTACATTATTTCTATGACAAACACTTCAAATACATAATTATAGCAAAACAAAATCCATACTTGTTCATCGCAAGCTAATTTACTAGCTAAATAGCATTGGACTTCGGTTATCTGATAAACGTTTTTATGTCGAATGTGTTGCACTAATGTATTTTGAGTAAAGAAAAACTATAAGTGCATGCCCCTAATCACTCGATTGAAGCAAAAAAAAAACACTTGACTTTCATTATAAAACGCAGGTGAAATGGTTTAAACCGCAGATTTGATGTTTTGACAATTCTGATTTCTGAAAGCTAATGCAACCCCTGGCATTTATAAAAAATAAGATATTTGGCATTGAGTAATGACCTGAATGATAATCGCAGTGATCTCCAAATGCATTTGGCGTTCTCTTAAACTCCATTAGGATGACGCTATTTTCCTAGTGTAAACAGTCTCACCCATCGTTGGCATCTGGTTTGGTCAGCTCCAGACGATCAGGCTGGACAGCAAAGCTGATCCGACACACACGTCCATCCTGGAAAGAAAGAAATTACTCCATATTATCAAAACAAATCAAAGTTTTTGTCACATGCGCGGAATACAACAGGTGTAGACCTTACCGTGAAATCTTACTTACAAGCCCTTAAACAACAATGCAGGTTTTAGAAAATAGAGTTAAGAAAATATTTACTAAATAAACAAAAAAAAATACAATAAAATAACAACGAGGCTATATACAGGGGGTACCGGTACGGAGTCAATGTGCGGGTGGTACAAGTTAGTCAAGGTAATTTGTACATGTAGGTAGGGGTAAAGTGACTATGCATAGATAATAAACAGTGAGTAGAAGCAGTGTAAAAACAAAAGGGGGTAAATGTAAATAGTCCAGGTGGCCATTTGATTAATTGTTCAGCAGTCTTAAGAGTCATATGGCTTGATGGTAGAAGCTGTTAAGGAGTCTTTAATAAGTCACAAACAAAGCAAAAAAAAAACACAATAGCACAGTTAGTTAGGAGACCGTAAAACTGCAGCCATCCCCTCCGGTGCCATTACTACAGAAAATGTGATGGCATCGTAGATAAAAAAAAAAAAAGAGCACTAACATGTTTTTTTATTAATTCATGGCGCTCTTATTTATCAAAAAAGCTGACACACACGACTGTTTTTCTAAAGTAGAGCAATGTATAGGAAATAGGTGCCATTTGGGATCGCAACCGCCATTAAATTGAGGCAGTACAGCTCAAACGTTATTGATTGTAATATACATAAATCCTTTGATGTTACCTCAAGCAGAAAGCCAGCATGGTTTGGTCCAACTACACACTGTTTTAAGGGGGCCTGCTCCAGCAGGTTGAGGTGTGGATGACTGCATTGAGAGAGACAGACAATGTAGTGAACGTTAACATGTTGAAAAGCTTTAAGATTGCTATACATTTGTGGAGTGTGATCCCCGCTGACAGACACATGGCTGAATAATACATTTGCTGATTATTCCAGTTCAAAACATTCATGTCTTACCTGTTAAAGTTGAATTTGTTGAGTTTCTCTGACACTTCACGAAGCCTGTTAAGTAAAATAAAAAAATGTTAATTTCTGAGATTGTTCATTTCCGGTCACAGTGTGAATCTGTGCATTTCATGGTCTGGAAATCCATGGTCATGAAGCATGAGCTACTAGTCTGTACTCTGTAGACTCTATAAGGAGCATGGCATCTGCTTGCACATGACGTTAACAAGAAGACTGATGTGAATCGCAAATGCATGAACTCTGATGACAACAGTATCAAAATTGCTCACCAGCTGCAAAAAAAAAAAAGTTGCTAAATAACAGTAAAGTTAAACAGTTGGCGCATGGTGTGTATCACCATCTGCACTGCATTGGGACTGTTGCCTTCACTCAGGAGGATGCCAGTGGGCAGGTCAATCCCCCATTCAAAGGGACAGGGCATGTGCTGAGCTACATCCAACAGAGACTTCAGTACTATTGTGACCTTTCATTTAAGAACAAGTTGATCAGAGTGATTATTTAGTATAACTCCAAGCCCATAACTGTCTCCACCTTACGGCCCGGCTCTGGCACCATTCTAGACCAGCAAAACCTTTGATTGTATGGAAGTTTAAAAACCATGTTGTGTTAAGCATAACAGGCTGACAACTTTACTTCTTGTTTCAGCTCACGCTTCTATTTTCTCTATGAGTGAACCAGGCACATGCCTTACTCCTTTTGCCTGCTATGAAATGACAGGTCCAATAGGGTCAACAACAAAACTATCATAAACTGCTATAGGCTACACTCCTGGAAGCATTGATTCTCATTCTGATGGCTATTGGACACCAGAAATTGACTCGTTAACAGGAAACAGGTGAAATGAACAAACATTTAATTAATCCATATACTCAAGGGAGCAAGTCAATACACCAAGGCTATGTTATCATACAAAAAGTCAGCTGCAGAAATCTTCTCAAAGATACAATATTACCTGCTGCAAAGGGGGGGGGAAGACTATCAGACAGTTGAATGCAAGCCGTAAGGGGTGAAAATGTAAGTAATATGGCATTTCCTGTTAAACAAGCCAATGGATAAGCCAATGGATAAGCCAATGGATAAGCCAATGGATAAGCCAATGGATAAGCCAATGGATAAGCCAATGGATAAGCCAATGGATAAGCCAATGGATAAGCCAATGGATAAGCCAATGGATAAGCCAATGGATAAGCCAATGGATAAGCCAATGGATGGTGGTGACTTATAAGGCACGGCCCAGCCGGTTGTCCAGTGACAGTAACCAGTCCCTCAGCAGAAGATAAACAAAGAGCCAGCAACACTGCCTTGATATATGAGGCACACCACCCAGAGCAATTAATAACCAACATCAACAGGACAGAAGGGCTCTTTTACTCTGCAAGAAATGCGTTTGTGTATACCGAACCTAATGTTCTCCTCCTAACCTGTACAAAAATGATATACTATCCATGTGGATCAGAGAAGAATCAGTGTCCTCAGCCAGGTCATGAAAATACATCCTGAACATTCGAGGCACGAGCAGTCCATGAGACTGGCTTACTGTGAGTCACAACCTATTCTTGTAAGCAAATATTATATTTATTTTGGATAAAAGTATGCCTCTTGACAACTACGGTAAGAAACATCTCTTGGGTAAGACAAATAAGTGCAGTTGGGAAGTAGGGGAGATATATTAGCACATGGTGAACATATAACACGTGAATGCATGCCATTGCCTGTGCTAACAGGCTTGTAAAATATATGGCTTACTTGGGGGGGATGATTGTCATTCCACATCAGCCAATTCTAAAGGCACTGCATCTCAGTGCTAGAGTTGTCACTACAGACCACCCGTGGTCGCGAGTCCCATAGGGCGGAGCACAATTGGCCCATCGTCGTCCGGGTTAGACCAGGGTTGGCCGTCATTGTAAATAAGAACTTGTCCTTAACTGACTTGCCTGGTTAAATAAAAAAAATAAAAATATCCTGGCTCTAAATTCAAGGTCATTCAAGATGTGCTTTTCCAAAGTCCCAACCTCTCTGTCTTAAAGTAGAACAGCCCATTAATCAGTTAAATCTCAATGGATGATATAAATAGGTTTACTATAAATCACCTGCAGAGCAAAATACAGGTCACAATACACAGATAGTCAACTGTTCATAGCTCTTCCTTGTCTCTCTTAAGCTAACGTTATATATTATTTACACATTCACTCTTCATCACTTCGCCAGGTAACAACTCTGTAAAAATTTCGTAACTTAAAGGCCAACTCCACCACTTTCAACCTCCTTTTTATTATGTCCAACATATGTGAAAACGGCGCATTTCTAAGTTTTGTAGAAAAAAAATACAAAACGTTAAAAGTTCCACCCGATGACATTTTAAAAACTTGAATTTTAAACTGTATGAGATTCGCGGTGACATGGGGACCAAGAAAATACCCCCTTGGCCTAGAAACTCGTTGCAGGTTTTGAAAATCGCTTTTTTACTTTTAATCCTACCCTGCGATGTCACAGAGAAGCGTTTTATTAGGACATTTCTTATATTTTTAAACCACACATCATAGAAAATGGCTGTTTTCACATACTGCATGTAGACACTGGTTTGATGCTGGAGATTATGAATGAGTTTGAAAACTGGCTGATGTTCATTCACGAGGAACAATATTAGTTGGCTAACTAACAATATACAGTTAGTTAACTAACGTCGTTGGTTGATAAACAAGTCGAAGCAAATAAGAAAGCCAATGTTATCTTAGTTGGTTGGCTGGATAAAGGTACCCCTACCTGGCAAGCAAATATATTGGCACAAGTGTGGCTATCTTAGATGACATTATGTAGCAATGACTAGCTAATATATTAGCTAGCTAATTAGCCACTTAACTACCTAGCTACATCGTCAATGGTTCGGTTGAGCTAGCCAACCACCTAGATATTCGACAATAAGATATCCAAAGGTAACGTTAGCTGGCATGACATACAATGTCAATGCAAAAAACAAACAATGACGGATCATTACAAAGCTAGAATCACTGACGTTCCCTCATTTTTCCCCATCCCCCAACCCGCATTGTCGGTCTCAACTTTGACCATCCGCCAATCATTCCAGGCAGAGAACGAACGAAAACTCCCTTAACTGCTGCTAGCTCTGACTAGCTTATTAGCCTAGCAGGCTACCTAACGTTAGCTACGCTGAAGAGGCTTGTTCCAAGATGCCGGGCCTTGCTTCAAATACGGTAATGTTGTCGAAAATTGTTCGATTGAAATACACATGACAATATGAACATTGTTTCGAAACAAATTCATAATCGTCGGGCACAACACCCTACACATATATATTGATTTAAACCCTTAATTTCCAAGCCCGCAACAAATACCTGTCATTGAGCTGGTCCTCAGTCCCGGGCAACGGGTGAACCACGAAGTGTATGGATGTCATGGATCCAATCAAAATTAACACTCAAGTGTGTGGGAAATGTTATGTTCTCGATAACTGTATATGTTAGGATTCATCTAAATATTTTATGACAAAAAATCCCGAGCTTAGAACTGCAGCCTCCTCACTCACATGCCGCCATCTTAACTCTACCAAGCTTCTTCGTTCTGTGTGTTGATTAACGCTAGCACACACGTAAACTCGATGCTGGTTGGACTTTTAATAGAAACAGGGGAATATGTTAAACGGAACGGGATTGGTTTAGAGAAGAAAGGCAATGGAGAGAAAGGAAATGAACATTTCTAGACGTCTAGATTGTGCTATTTAAAAAATAAAACTGTATTGTGATTAGTATATTGGATAGAAAGCGATAGTTTCATGGTCTCTGTTTTGATACAGACTCTATAAAATCGTTATATACATGGGTTGCCACTTTAGCCAACAAGACAAAAAATGTTCCCCACAGGGACACTGTCTGGAGCCTCTCCCTATTAGAGGTCTCTAGGTCTACCCTAAATAAAAATGAAACATACAATAAATTAACTCAGAGTTTGAGTGTGTGTTATGTGTTCATATATGATGTCTAGTATTAGTAGGCTACAGTTGAAAGGAAATTGCTACTGTCTTTTTGGCATTGGTTCTGACGCAAGAGGTAGGATCATTATGGCAGTCTTCTCTCCTAGAAGAAAGATTATACACAATGCCCACAGGTGCAAGATAAGGATGAAAAAGGGAACGCTGCCAACAAATCCAAGGCTGTTTGAAATAATCCATAATAAATTTGGAGCTCTGTGGGGATTTAACAAACAATGATAACAGGCGCTTCCTCTGATCGTGACAAAACTGGGTCAATAGAGCAAACAAAATCATGTCTTACATTCAGACATTTCCTTTCCACTCTGTCATTACTTTTCTGATAAATAAACATTCTCCGTTATGCAAGCTGGTATGTGGATTCTATAACATACAGATGATCACTGTCCAGTATGACTTTCGTGTAGGTGTATATTAATCAACGACTGTATCCCATGCCATGTATAATCCCCATGCTCCCTCTGCTGGTTAACATCACCCCAGCTCAAGGGAGGAATTACCTACTGGGCACAGACTTCAACTGAACATCTAGTTTTGAATTACATTTGGTTGAGTTGTCAACTAACCAACATTTCACCCTGTCATTGGATTTCAGTTAAAAATTGGGTGAAAAAAATACAAAATTCTCTTATATTGATTACTTTTTTCAAATCCAATCTGTTTTCCAAGTTGATTCAAAGTCATCACATGGAATTGTTGGTTGAAATTATGTGGAAACAATGTTGATTCAACCAGTTTTTGCCCAGTGGGTATAGTGGCATAATGAAACCGGTCCACAGATATAGCACGTGTCTATAGACATTTGGTAACCACTGTCAAAATCATACATATGTCCTATGTTCTTTAAAAAAATATATATATTTTAATGCATTTATTTATTTTTTACTTCCTGCATTCCAACACATTGAACACATTTGCAGTTTTATAATGCTATTCTAGACATTTTGTCATGAGGCTATTAAAAAATGTTGCAGTTTTAAAGCAATTTTCCTGCATGTCTACACATTTTGCTATGGGTCAGAGAGAAAAATGTGCTGTTTTAAAGCGCGTCTCATGCTATTGCTCACATTTTGCCACGAGGCTGAGAGAGAATTTTAAGTTTTAAATTCTACACATTCTGCTATCATACATTATCTAAGGGACACTGGGACACTGGATATGGTGTGCTAAAAATAAAAGTATTACAGTATTAAAAAAGCAATTCCTCTTCCTGGAAGAATTGGAAATTAGGGAAATTGACAATAGAACAGCGGAGTAAACTTAAGCCAGCCTAGCTACAGTAAAGGGCATCCCTGCACTGCTTGATTCATGTTGCCCTGGATATGAGGGCTGTGCTGGCCTAATTATGGCAGAACCACCGAAAGAAGCATGGCAGCAGGAACCAAAGGTATAATTATTTTAGCCTGTTTTTTAATTTCCACACAGCAATAAAAACATGTGATGTGGGACTATATGTTACAGTACATCTTTTTGAAGGAAAATAATTAAACCATTTTGATAGACCTGGTGCAGTTTTTTAGACTATTATGTAGCAGAAGCATTGATTGCATGTACCTACTCATCTAGAAACAGCCTTGACAGGTTCAGCAGTATAGATAGACCTATGGTCTGTCTGGGTTAATTGAAGTTTGTTTTGTATACCAGCAGATGGCAGGCTTTGTCTTTCACTTTTTGAGAAGTGTGTTGTTGGCTGCTGATTGGGTATCCCAGAGACAGGGCCTTAATCCTACCCTTATGATAGATTAGTACCCAATAAGGCTTTGTCAAAGTATTTGCCTGTTTCTTTAAAAATATATACTTTTTCACGAAATATTGTCTTTTATGATCACAGTATCAAATAAAGATTCATATTTTTGTGCTCTCAGGGTACTAAATGATCTAAACTGTATACATCTGCTCATTTGAATGACAAAGAGAGGCACATAGGCAATGCTACAGGTTTGTCTGTTTGTCATCACTTTCTTCTTAATTATCAGCCTATACTATACAGTAGAGGAAATTACCAATACTCTGACATTCATGCCTGTACAGCCCCTTTGAGTATATGAGTGTAAGAAGACAGGCATAGAGAGCTCCACTTCTCTCTGCCTCTCCTGGCCCTAAGGTGAACGAGTGGAGAGAGAGTCCTTCATCTGACAGAGAGACTCTCTCATTCCTTCAGAATCAACATAAACTGCAAAGTTCCCAGAGAACCAGCTGCTGTGATCTGATTCACACTCACTTGCTTTCTTCAGTAAAGTTAGATTTGGTACAGCTGGTTGACAATTCTCTCAGTGGTATTGCAAAATGTTTCTACAAAAAAATAAAAACATGAGGGAAAATCTGGTTCATGTGGCCATTGGTCTGGTCTGGTACTAGGCGTACGTACACATAAAGTAAATGTGAGGTGACCATGTTTTTGTTTGTTATGTTGTGTTATAACCTCTATGGTCTATGGTTATAACAGGTTTAAAACAAATATTAACTTCTTTTTTTTTTACTTTCACTTCAGGTACTCTCCATTTTTGTATTCTGAATTGTCAGTGGCAAGCCACGTTATCAATATATATATATATACAGTTGAAGTCGGAAGTTTGCATACACTTAGGTTGAAGTCATTAAAACTCATTTTTCAACCACTCTACAGATTTCATGTTAACAAACTATAGTTTTGGTAAGTCGGTTAGGACATCTACTTTGTGCATGACACAAGTAATTCTTCCAACAATTGCTTACAGACAGATTATTTCACATATAATTCACTATATCACAATACCAGTGGGTCAGAAGTTCACATACACTATGTTGACTGTGCCTTTAAACAGCTTGGCTTTAGAAGCTTCTGATAGGCTAATTGACATCATTTGAGTCAATTGGAGGTGTACCTGTGGATGTATATCAAGGCATACCTTCAACCTAAGTGTCTCTTTGCTCGACATCATGGGAAAATCAAAAGAAATCAGCCAGGACCTCAGAAAAGAAGCAATTGGGTGCAATTTCCAAATGCCTGAAGGTACCACGTTAATCTGTACAAACAATAGTACGCAAGTATTAAACACCATGGGACCATGCATCCGTCATACCGCTCAGGAAGGAGACGCATTCTGTCTCCTAGAGATTAACGTACTTTGCTGCGAAAAGTGCAAATCAATCCCAGAACAACAGCAAAGGACCTTGTGAAGATGCTGGGGGAAACAGGTACAAAAGTATCTATATCCACAGTAAAACAAGTCCTATATCAACATAACCTGAAAGGCCGCTCAGCAAGGAAGAAACCACTGCTCCAAAACCACCATAAAAAAGCCAGACTACAGTTTGCAACTGCACATGGGGACAAAGATTGTACTTTCTGGAGAAATGTCCTCTGGTCTGATGAAACAAAAATAGAACTGTTTGGCCATAATGACCATTGTTATTTTTGGAGGAAAAAGGGGGAGGCTTGCAAGCCGAAGAACACCGTCCCAACTGTGAAGTACGGGGGTGGCAGCATCATGTTGTGGGGGTGCTTTGCTGCAGGAGGGATTGGTGCACTTCACAAAATTATGTGGATATATTGAATCTCAAGACATCAGTCAGGAAGTTAAAGCTTGGTCGCAATTGGGTCTCCCAAATGGACAATGACCCCAAGCATACTTCCAAAGTTGTGGCAAAATGGCTTAAGGACAACAAAGTCAAGGTATTGGTGTGGCCATCACAAAGCCCTGACCTCAATCCTATAGAACATTTGTGGGCAGAACTGAAAAAGCATGTGCGAGCAAGGAGGCCTACAAACCTGACTCAGTTACACCAGTTCTGTCAGGAGGAATGGGCCAAAATTCACCCAATTTATTGTGATAAGCTTGTGGAAGGCTAACCGAAACGTTTGACCCAAGTTAAACAATTTAAAGGCAATACTAACAAATACTAATTGAGTGTATGTAAACTTCTGACCCACTGGGAATGTGATGAAAGAAATAAAAGCTGAAATAAATCATTCTCTTGTAACGAATGCCCCGCGCAGAGCACCGGTCCCTCCTCCTCTCCAGCGATCATCCTCGCCGGCGTTCTAACCGGCGGTCGGAGGAAGATGGTAGCAACACCCTGATGACCCACACCTGTTCCTCATCGGTCATCAGGGTCACTATTTAACTCCATGTTTTCTGTTCAACCCTTGCGGGTTATTAGTCTTTCTATGTATATTGCTGTCTTTTCTTTATATTAAAATCCTATATACGCTAATTTCCTCTCTCTCGCTCGTTCTTAGCCTCATCACTCACTTTCACCCCTCGCAATATCACAGAATAACCCGCCCAACCAGAGGCACCTTTTATTTTTTTTCACTTACCTGTTTTTTGTCATCTTCACCATTAACTCTTTTCTTTTCTCACTCATATCCCTAGGTCTCCATGGACGGGCACGTAGGGGGAGCTGGGACACCCGGTAGGTCTCCAGAGCTGGAGGAGAGGCTCCAGGCCATGGAGACACAGGTCGCCGGGTTGGTTAAGGCTCTCGGGGATATGATGTCTCTCATGGCGGCACGATCGAGCGGGGAACACCCGGTGGCTTCACAGGGAGCTACTGCGCCCCCAGCACCCGATCGTGTGGAGTCTCGGCACGTCCTGAGAGGAGAACTCCGGAGAGCCACCCCAGACAAATATGATGGCAATCCGGAGGGTTGTCGTGGGTTCCTTCTTCAGTGCGAGCTGTATTTGGGTGATCAGCCAGTGCCCGATTCGGAGAAGGTCCACACGATGATCACTCTCCTCACGGGGCGTGCACTCGAGTGGGCAACGTCACTGTGGGAGAGCGGATCCGAAGAGTTACGGTCGGTTCCTAAATTCGTCGCTCAGTTCCGAGCCGTATTTGACCATCCAGCGGAGGGGAGAGATGCGGGCGAGCGGATTATGCGCCTTGCCCAGGGGAAGGGCACGGCCTCGGAGTATGCCCTGTCATTCCGGACGCTGGCGGCGTCCAGTGGGTGGAACGAGCCGGCTCTTAGGACCGCCTTCCGTAGGGGGCTGCGGGTGGAGGTCCAAATGGAGCTGGCCTGTGTGAGTCAATCTATGCCCCTGGACACCTACATCGCCCGGGCCATTGCCATCGACGGTCAGCTCCGAGACCGTGACCAATTGGCGCGCCGCGCGCATTCTCCCCTTCCTCGATCCGAGCCGGAACATGAGCCGATGGAGGTGGGGATCACGAGACTCTCCGCGGAGGAGAGAGAGCGACGGAGTCGTCAGGGACTTTGTCTGTACTGCGGGGAGAGGGGTCGTGTCAGGAGGGCATGCCCCTCTGTGCCAGCAGGACGCAGGAAAGGGGTAAGTGGCCGGATGGCTCAGGTGGGCACAGTAAGTGTTTTACGGGCTGAGAAAATCGCCAGACCTTTCTGCTGTTCAGTTGTGCTGTCTGGTAACTTCCCCGATTATGTATCCACAGCCCTGATTGACTCCGGAGCTGCGGGGAGTTTCATTGACCGGACTTTGGTTGACGCTCTCCGGCTGCCGTTGCGCCGTTTGAGGTCCTCCCTGCCAGTTCAGGCTCTGGATGGAAGGCCGGTGGGTTCCGGTTCCATTACCCACGTTACCCGTCCAGTCACCCTCACCATTCACGGCTGCCATCGAGAGAGGCTGGAATTGTTGGTGATCTCGTCGTCCATACATCCGGTCATCTTGGGACTTCCCTGGCTCCAGCAGCACAACCCTACCATCAGCTGGAGCGCACGGAGGATTCTGGGATGGTCGGATAAATGTAGGAAGACCTGTATTCCAACGACGGTAGGGGCAACATCGGTGGAGAGTCCGGAAAGTGCCCTCCCGGGGAACATTCCGCCCGAATATGAAGATCTACGCGGAGTGTTCTCCAAAGAAAAAGCCAAATGTCTCCCTCCACACCGTGATTGGGATTGTGCCATCGACCTGATGCCTGGTGGCATGCCTCCCCGGAAACGTATATATATCCGCTCTCTATGGTCGAAACGGATAATATGGAGACGTATATCCGAGAGGCACTGGAGCAGGGGCATATTCGCCATTCTACGTCCCCTGCTTCAGCTAGCTTTTTTTTTGTGAAAAAGAGGGACGGGGGATTAAGGCCGTGCATTGACTATCGTGGACTAAATGAGGTAACAACGAAGTTCCGATATCCAATGCCCCTCGTTCCTGCGGCCATAGAGCAGCTACGGGGAGCGCGTTTCTTCACCAAGCTAGACCTCCGGAGCGCATACAACCTTATACGAATCCGGGAGGGAGATGAGTGGAAGACCGCATTTAGCACGGCGTCAGGTCACTATGAATACCTAGTGATGCCATATGGACTCGCCAATGCCCCCGCGGTATTCCAGTCTTTTCTGAATGAGGTATTTCGGGATATGTCGGGGAGGTATGTAGTGGTATATATCGATGATATCCTAGTGTACTCCCCGACGTTCTCAGAACACGTGACGCACGTTCGTGCTGTCCTCCGCCGTTTACTACAGAACCAGCTGTATGTCAAGGAGGAAAAATGCGCCTTCCACCAAACGGCCGTCTCCTTCCTCGGGTATCGTATTTCTCCGGAGGGGGTGAAGATGGAAGAGTTGAAGGTAGAGGCAGTCAGGTCATGGCCAGTCCCTCGGGACATTAAAGGGCTCCAAAGCTTCCTCGGTTTCGCCAACTTTTACCGCCGGTTTATTAAGGGCTATAGCTCCATCGCAGCGCCACTCACGTCGTTGTTGAAAGGAAACCCTCAACGCCTCACCTGGACCCCGAGTGCCGAGAAGGCTTTTCTCGACCTGAAGGGCCGATTCACCACCGCTCCTCTGCTCCGCCACCCAGACCCGCTGAAGCCCTTCACGGTCGAGGTAGACGCATCGGAGGTCGGGGTAGGGGCGGTCCTCTCTCAGCAGCAGGGGAACCCTCCCCTGCTCTACCCCTGTGTGTACTTTTCCAAAAAGCTGACTGCTGCAGAGAGGAACTACGACGTGGGTGACCGAGAGCTACTGGCGGTAAAGTTGGCATTGGAGGAGTGGAGACATTGGCTAGAGGGAGCTCATGAGCCGTTCACTGTCCTGACGGATCATCGGAACCTGGAATACGTCAGGGCAGCCCGGCGCCTTAACCCCCGACAGGCCCGCTGGACTTTGTTTTTTGAACGCTTCCAGTTCACCCTGACCTATCGCCCGGGAACAAAAAATGGCAGGGCGGACGCACTCTCCCGCATCCACGACCGGGGGGCAGAGACGAGGCAGGACGTCCCCATCCTGCCTCCATCATGTATTGTAGGACCCGTCTCCTGGGACATCGACACAGAGATTCAACGAGCAGGGAGACGGGATCCTACCCCAGCAACCTGCCCTTCGGGGAAGGTCTACGTTCCAAGGAGAGTGCGGGGAAGGCTGGTAACCTGGGCACACACAACACCTGCCACCGGGCACCCAGGTATCAGTCGGACCCTGGAGGCGCTCCGGGAGAAGTATTGGTGGCCGGGCATGGGGAGGACTGTGCGTCATTATGTACTGTCTTGTGTGGTGTGCGCACAGTCCAAGGCGCCGAGAACGGCTCCAACAGGAAAGCTCCATCCCCTACCAGTACCTCAGCGGCCTTGGACTCACATCGCGGTAGATTTCCTCACCGATCTACCGCCAGCAGAGGGGAAGACCACCATCGCCGTGGTAGTGGACCGGTTCTCTAAGATGGTGCGCTTCATACCACTACCCGGCCTCCCCTCTGCTCTACAGTTCGCTGAGGTGCTTTTTCAACAGGTCTTCCGACAGTATGGACTTCCGGAGGACATCGTATCTGACCGGGTTTCCCAGTTTACCTCTCGTGTGTGGAGGGCGTTCATGTCCAAGCTGGGGGTCGCGGTCAGTCTCACATCCGGGTACCACCCTCAGGCGAATGGGCAAGCGGAGCGCACCAACCAAGAACTGGGGAGGTTCCTTCGGGCGTATTGCATGGAACAGCCAGGTGAGTGGACCCGTTTCCTTCCCTGGGCGGAATACGCTCAGAACTCCCTGCGCCACGCCTCCACTGGTCTGACCCCCTTCCAGGTGGTACTGGGTTTTCAGCCCCGTTTGTGCCCCTGGGGGAGGGGTTCTAGTGAAATTCAGGCGGTGGAGGAGTGGTTTGGGAAGGCTGAGGGAGTCTGGTCCGCCGCTAGGGTCCGTCTGCAGAAGGCAGTTCTGCAGCAAAAGACACAGGCGGACAGGCGGCGGAGTGAGGCTCCAGTGTTCCACCCAGGGGATAAAGCCTGGCTGTCCACGAGGAACCTCCAGCTCCGTTTGCCCAGTCATAAGCTAGAACCCCGGTATGTGGGACCATTCACGGTCCTTCGGAGAGTGAACGAGGTCACCTATAGGTTGAGACTCACACCACCTTATAACAACCTGTCTCCCTCTTTCCATGTCTCTCTCCTCAGACCGGTGGTTCCTGGTCCACTAGGGGGGTCCGGACCTGCAGTGGCGCCTCCACCACCAACGGAGGTAGCTGGGGGTCTGGCATATCGAGTGGACAAGGTGCTGGACTCTCGGCTACGGCAGGGTCGGATCCAGTACCTGGTGGACTGGGCGGGATACGGCCCTGAGGAGCGTAGCTGGGTTCGGGCGGCGGACATCTGCGATCCGTCACTTACCACAGAGTTTCATGCTCGCCGTCCGGATCGACCAGCACCTCGCCCTCGGGGTCGTCCAGGGCGCCGGCGAGTGGCGACGTCGGGAGCCGCGCCTAGGGGGGGGGTACTGTAACGAATGCCCCGCGCAGAGCACCGGTCCCTCCTCCTCTCCAGCGATCATCCTCGCCGGCGTTCTAACCGGTGGTCGGAGGAAGATGGTAGCAACACCCTGATGACCCACACCTGTTCCTCATCGGTCATCAGGGTCACTATTTAACTCCATGTTTTCTGTTCAACCCTTGCGGGTTATTAGTCTTTCTATGTATATTGCTGTCTTTTCTTTATATTAAAATCCTATATACGCTAATTTCCTCTCTCTCGCTCGTTCTTAGCCTCATCACTCACTTTCACCCCTCGCAATATCACATCTCTATACTATTATTCTGACATTTCACATTCTTAAAATAAAGTGGTGATCCTAACTGACCTAAAACAGGGAATTTTTACTAGGATTAAATGTCAGGAATTGTGAAAAACTGAGTTTAAATTTATTTGGCTAAGGTGTATGTAAACCTCTGACTTCAACTGTATATATATACACACATTTAACCTTTATTTAACTAGACAAGTCAGTTAAGAACAAATTCTTATTTACAATGATGGCCTACTCGGCCAGACCCGGATGACGCTGGGCCAATTGTGCGCCGCCCTATGGGACTCCCAATCTCGGCCGGGGGGCCTTAGTTTACATGATGAAATACATTTTTAAGATGTTGTTCAAATAGTTGGATGACAGAAAAAAAGCTAACAACACTGAATATTTAGATTATGTATATATTTTGCAGATTATGCTTGTTAACTTCCTGCAAGACATTTCCCTAAAAATATCACCTGCAGGATAATTTCCAGGAGTTAAACTGAGATTGTATAGCTGGTTGTCAGGCTCTGGCCATAGAGAAGCCTATTTGCTTCTCTATGTAGCTATGGGCAGAGTCTGACAGTGTCTTTCTTTTCTGTTTCTGTGTCGGGTTGGGGTGGATCCCTAATTAGAGGCAGCTGCACCGCATTGTCTCTAATTAGGGATTCCATATATGTTGAGTCTGTCCCTCACTTGGGTGTGGGTTGTTATCGATGTATGTCGCAGTCACGGTGAAGTAAGTGTGTTTATTTACGTCCGTCCATTAGTGTGTTTTATGAACGTGACGGTAGTCTATTTGTGTTTTGTGTTGTATTAGTTCGTCATTTTGTTTTACTATATACATAGTAGTTTTATTATTACATAGTATAAATAATAAAACAATGTCGAACTACTATCCCTGCGCTGCGCCTTGGTCTCTCAATGCACCCACTCGTGACACTGGTGGAACTGTCGCTAAACCTTTTGCTTTTCCAGAAATCCACTGTGTGCCTCTATGTATTCCCATCCTGAGGTTGTTGTACTCCATGCCAGTACCACTCTGTTGCCCCTAATCCTAAATGTAACCTCTTATCAGAGCCAAGTCAAACAAGAACATAGAAATATCTGTGTTATTTTTAGATTACGGGTCAATGTGTTATACAATGCAGTAATGTAGTGCACATGCACATACTTTCACCTCACATATTCACATTCACATTGGTTATACAATTTGGATCAGATTACAACCTCTGCCATTTTCTCGCCACTTAATTTGATAGGGCAGTAAAGAAGCGGAGGAGTACTGTAGTTAGAGCCATATTGTGTGGGGGAATGTTTGGAGTAAAACCCTGGTGTCCTTTACTTAAAGTAATCCACACCACACCTGGTTTCAAATAATATTTGTTTACTATGACAGAAAACAAATACTTTAGCTGCACTTGATTGAGCTTGCCTTGCACAATGGAACCAATAGAATAGTACCAAACGTAAAACAACGCCCCTCTGGCATTCCAGGTGACCTCATTGAAATGCTCAAAAGTATTTGAAAGAAAACTAATACTATTTTAACTGAGGTCTCATCCATTCACACAGGGGGAAGTCTCTCAGGCATCAGTAAACAGTGTCAATGTCTCCAGGATTTAAGATTTACATTTTACAATCCTTCAATGCACACTCTGAAGACCAAATGCTGAGCCTCTCTCCACTGCTATTTCACCACAACTAACAGGCCCACATCAGCTGGGACGACACCAGCTCTTGTCACTCAGGCCAGCACAAGAAATATGAGAAAATTCCATCTCAGTAACGAGGAGTGAGGCTTTAAAATAACTCCTCTGTACTGCTAGCTGGGACTATTTTTTAAAGATTGAGTTTAGGACCAGTCAGTGTGGCATAAACTGGAATAAATCTGAGTCCACCTCTCCCCCCTCTACCCCCATGCACTACGATCTAACAAGCCACCCAGCTTCAGAGTTCAGGGTAATGTGACTGCTGGCATTTACGTGAGAAAGGAGGAGGGATGGATGCTGTTGGGCTTTCAGGGACTGTGCTTAGACTCTCCTGCCACACCTCCATTCCAGCAATAATCTCAGATGAACAGCAGCATCTTAGATAGCCTATAAGGTTCTGATCACAAGATACTGTACTGGCACAGTTGCCTCAAAGTTAGGCCAACACTCCAGATAGGACCCCATCTATTTGCATTACAACTTGAATCTAGGACACACTATTTGGCCTAGATGTACAGTACATAAACTTGGCACCCAGAGCTTGAGAGTGCTGGCCAGCTAGAGACCGTACAGTGACACTACATGATACTGTGATACAGTGAACTAGTAACGGAGTTAACTCTTTTAAGGAACACTGTACTTGATGGAAAGAGTCCAGTGAGCAACAACTGACTAGACTGAATAAAATATTTTCTTATTTGATTTATAGTCAAGTTATTTTCATGGAGGTAAGATGTTAAATATTATAAGTCAATGTCAGATAGACAGTACCACCACCCAGAGGCCTGGAGCTGCCATGCCGCCTGGCTGTGATTACGTCCCAAATAGCTCCCTAGTTCCTACATAGAGCAGTACCCTATGGGCCCTGGTCAAAAGTAGTACATACCAAGTAGTACATACCAAATGTAATATATCATACTAATTTGGTATCCTGGATTTACGTGTACTATATTATGCATAGTTTATGAGACCAGTATGCTATATAATATTGGAGTTAGGCTTTTAAGTCGTCAAGTCTTCTTGACTTAAAAAACAAAAACAATATCAGGTGTATAAAATAATGTAATATAAACATAAATGTATCATCATATATTGTTCAGTAGACTGGAAAACAACTGAGATCTTTCAAAATTCCTGTCAGGGGTTTTATGTGACTCACTCAACTCGGGATATAAGGACTCGCAGCGGTATTTTCACACGCTGTTTCCACGGAACACATCAGCCACTGATCACGCGTTGATTCTTCTCCAATTGGTTCCTGTCTAACACATATTTGTGTCTGATTGGCTGAAAGTAGAGACCGGCCCCTCTGTACCCACCGCATTTGAAATTATGGCTGAATGGAACTAGAAAAAGAAGGGAAACATATATTGTAACGTTTACCAGAAGGCCGACTGTCACACAGTACTTCATCACAATTTGACTTAATTAACACAGTGACGTTATATTCGACACATTGTCTCCGAATATGAGAAAATGTATGTCGTCCTTTGTCGAGCGCCACAACAATGTAAGTAGCTACAATCCTCATTCTCACTAAGTATTTAGGAAACCACTAACGTTAGGGTGATGTTGGATGATGTAATTGTTTTTGTTTTTTTAAGTATGTGCATCTATCTCTTTAGAATACGTTTAGAATGTAAACAACTTTTTGAGATCTGTTTAGTAGTAATTAATAAGTGGAAGTTGACATTTTGTTGAAGTTGTAGGACAGTAGATTTTAGTCCCAATCTCTGCGTAGCCCGTGGGAGGGGTGTGGGACTGTTTGTATAAGCAGCATGCCCGGTGCATCTGTTAGGTAACTGTGTTAAAGGCCAAAGTGCTGGGAAACACTAGCCGATCATTCACAGTTCACATGAGCAACTTTGATGTGCAGTCGCAAAAACCATCGAGTGCTATGATGAAACTGGCTTTCATGAGGACCGCCACAGGAAAGGAAGACCCAGAGTTATCTCTGCTGCAGATGATACATTCATTAGAGTTAACTGCACCTCAGATTGCAGCCCAAGTAAATGATTCACAGAGTTGAAGTAACAGACACATCTCAACATCAACTGCTCAGAGGAGACGGTGTGAATCAGGCCTTCATGCTCGAATTGTTGCAAAGACACCACTACTAAAGGACACCAATAAGAAAATACTTGCTTGGGCCAAGAAACACGAACAATAGACATTAGACCGGTGGAAATCGGTCCTTTGGTCTGATGAGTCCAAATTTGAGATTTTCCAACCCCTGTGTCTTTGTGAGATGCTGAGTAGGTGAAAGGATGATCTAAGCATGTGTGGTTCCCACCGTGGAGGATGTATGATGGTGTGGGGGTGCTTTGCTGGTGACACTGTCTGTGATTTATTTAGAATTCAAAGCACACTTAACCATTATGGCTACCACAGCATTCTTCAGCAATACGCCATCCCATCTGGTTTGCGCTTAGTGGGACTATCTTTTTGTTTTTCAACAGGACAATGACCCAACACACTTCCAGGCTGTGTAAGGGCTATTTGGCCAAGAAGGAGAGTGATTGAGTGCTGCATCAGATGACCTGGCCTCCACAATCACCTGACCTCAACCCAATTGAGATGGTTTCTCCTTCAAGATTGTTGGAAAAGCATTCTAGGTAAAGCTGGTTGAGAGAATGCCAAGTGTTCAAAGCTGTCATCAAGGCAAAGGGTGGCTACTTTGAAGAATATAAAATATACGTTGATTTGTTTAACTGTTTTTTGGTTACTACATGATTCCATAACGTTACTACATGATTCCATAAGTGTTATTTCATAGTTTTGATGTCTTCACTATTATTCTACAATGTAGAAAATAGTAAAAATAAAGAAAAACCTTTGAATGAGTAGGTGTGTCCAAACTTCTGACTGGTACTGTGTGTATTCTGAATTGTCAGTGGCAAGCCATGTTATTTATATATATATATATATATATATTTTTTTTTTTTCTTCACAAAAGTAGTGCACAGGGCTTTAATAGTCCTGTATCAGGCATGCTGGCCCATGTTGCCTCCCATGCTTTCCACAGTTGTAAAGTTGGCTGGATGTCCATTGGGTGGTGGACCATTCTTGATACACGCGGGAAACTGTTGAGTGTGAAAACCCCAGCAGCGGTGCATTTCTTGACACAAACTGGTGCGCCTGGCACCTACTACCTTACCCCGTTCAAAGGCACTGAAATATTTTGTCTTGCCCACTCACTCTCTGAATGGCACATATACACAATCCATGTCTCAAAGCTTATACTTCCTTCTTTAACCTTACTCCTCCCCTTCATCTACACTGAATTAAATGGATTTAACAAGTGATATTAATAAGGGATCGTAGCTTTCACTTGGGTTCACCTGGTCAGTCAATGTCATGGAAAGATCAGGTGTTCTTAATGTTTTGTACACTCAGTGTATATTCCTTAAACTGTTAACAGAGTGACACCATGGAAGTTGATGAGCTGTACTACCCTGGCAGTCAGAAACAGGAAGAGTCCCAGTGTCACCCTATGGCCATGGGCGATATGGAGGCGGTGGAGGCTCTTATGTTTATGAACACCCAGTGGAAAGCCAGGACTTCCAAGAGCTTCAAGCACAGAGGGTTCCGACCTCTGACCCCTTCCTCTGACTTCTCAGAGGATGACTCTTGTCTCTCACTTGACCCAGCTGAGGTCAGAGAGTCTCTGGTAAATTTCCTGTGTTACTTGTGTGTGTTCTGTCACATACATTCACCATGATAATCCTCCATACTAAATGAAATGTAATAAGTATAACCTCACACAATCTAGAGATTATATTGTTTTGTAACCACTAATTCTTTTAAATAAAAAATTGTCCTCCGTCCCAGTGTATGACCCCGCCATACAGCCCGCCAAACTTTGAGACCATTCACAGTCATCCTTCTCCAGAGACCGTGCTGCAGCATCCAGTAGCAGTACAGAGCCATAACCCACAGCCAGCACAGCAGGGCTTGACACAGCCACAGACGGTCAGCCAGCCCCGATCACAGGCCACCAGTGTGATCCGTCACACTGCAGATGCACAGTACTGCAGCTGGAGCATCTTTCCAGCCGCCCCCCTGGAGCAGAGACTACCCCGGCCCCACCAGCCCCAGCCAAGCTCAGATAGCATCAACAATCCCCTGGCAGATAGGTTATCTGACAGGGACTCAAAAGGGAACATGACACCTCTTGACTACTCTGCTGCACCGGCTGCCACCCAGGCTTCGGTTACTGTGACTCTGCCAGCCTCTGCTGATAAATTCCACCAGCCTACATCGGTGTCTCCTGTCAACTGTAGGGGTTCTCCTCCTCCTGTTCCGATTTACTGCCAGATACTACCTGCTGTGACCACTGCAGCAAACAGTCATATTCCAATGGTCACCACCACCATGGTGGCGGCAACCAGTCGCCAACAACCATCAGCAGCAGTTGGTCCTCCTTCAGTCTTCTTCATGGGCGACCAGGTGACAAAGGGCCCTATAATCTTCTTGGTTCCCCGGCCAGTTGTCGCGATCCAGCCGTCAGTGCTGACCCCTGGTGGCACCAAGCTGCCAGCCATCGCTCCAGCGCCAGGCTTCACTTCAGTGGTCCAGCGGAGCAGCCCGCAGCCCGCTGAGGTGTCCAGAGTCCGCAGCCATATCTGCCCCCAAGAGGACTGTGGCAAGACCTACTTCAAGAGCTCCCACCTCATGGCTCACATGAGGACTCACACAGGTAAGACTGGGCTGGTGGGGAGTCAGGTTTAAGTGTTACAAATTCAGGTAGTTGTTTGTTATTCCTACAGCATTACATATTGTAGGAATAACAGCGGTTATGTCAGATTTTTGAAAAATTAGTGTTAATTTTTGGTGCTATAATTGCACTAAAGCCACAACATTCAAAGACTTCCTTAAATGCCGTAATAACAAGGTCAGGTGATAACCCTCTTGGCCTGTATGGCTGATAGTGTGTCCTGCTGTAAGACTAGTCTTTCCTCTGTGTTCTGTTCAGGTGAGAAACCTTTCAAGTGCAGGTGGGAAGGCTGTGAGAGACGCTTCGCCCGGTCCGATGAGCTATCACGCCACCGTAGAACCCACACTGGAGAGAAGCGCTTCGCCTGCACAATGTGTCACAGCCGCTTCATGCGTAGCGACCACCTGGCCAAGCACGCCCTTCGACACCTGGCCACAAAGGTGTCCCGTTGGCAGATGGGAGTCCGTCACAGCGGTGATGTTACACATGCAGTGTTTTCAGCACCGTTCCTTTGTCCTCTGCCCTGAACAAACTCTTGCCTTAAAGACACTGTGTAGAATAAGCTGTTTCTTCATTAGGTGGGAAGTAACTCATTCACTGTGATACTGTTCACTGAAAACTTGAATGCACATCAATGCAATTAATTACATGTTGAATGTTTAAATTTTCTTGACTTACAATTTCACATTTCATTCAGGTCCACTTGAGATTATATTGAAATTAGCGGTTCAATGTGTGATGAATGATAGCAGGGTTTTACTCCTTTACATTGAGTTTGATGAACTCTTACTTGTTGAAGATTATGCAAATATGATTGTTTACAACTACTGACAAGACAAGATCAACCTCTTTGGGTGTGGTGGTGGTGGTGACTGTCAGCTCTTTCTGTGGCAACTAAACTACGCTTGACTATTAGATCTTGAGCATTAACTGTTTTCCTACCTACTGAATGTGCTCAACACACTGTATATTTAATATTCATGAGAATTAAGTTTGTCCAAAGAAAGAATGTTAAGAGAAAAGTTTGTATATTTAACTTGACTAAATTACTTTTTTTTTTTTTTTTTTACATGTGAAATAAAATTTAAAACTTCACTAGTTTGTTGTATTTGTTGTTGTGAGAAGGTATGTGTTGCGTTACTGAACTGAGGGGTATACTACAAAGCAAGGTTAAGGAGTTAGCCACCTTACTTGCCTGAATATTCTGAAATAACTTTCTAGTTTTTAGAAAAACTTGAAATGGGCAAGGTCTAATTGACTCAACAACACATACACTACATGACGAAAAGAATGTGGACACCTGCTTGTCGAACATATCTATTTCCAAAATCATGTGCATTACTATGGTGTTGGTCCCACCTTTGCTGCTAAAACAGCCTCCACTCTTCTGGGAAGGCTTTCCAATTGATCCCTAAAACTCAACTCTGGACCTTGAAGAGTTGAGTTACATGTTCAATTGAACAGTAACTGGATGCCTGTCTGTATATTTACCTGTACAGCTAATTTAACCATGCAAAATATTCACTTACCTGTTCATTTAGCCAGTCTGTATATTAAGTAAACTATTATTCCCTCGCTCATATCATACGCATTTTTAGCTACTGAAGTATTTCTCTGCCATCAACCTGTATAGTTAACCATCCAACAATGTATAGTGTACATATTCAGCCAACCACCCATACTATGCAATGTCTTTTTATAGCTTTTTTTTGCACTCCAGATATCTTGTATTTCTATACTTTTTCATACTGCCGCTATATGTATCATGTACCGTGTATCTGTCTTTTGTGTACTTTCGTTGTGGCATTTTGCACCTGCCCTGTGTTTTGTTGTAGCTGCTTGACAATGAAATTTCCCCCCCGGGGGAGCAATAAAGTATCTATCTATCTATCTTCCATTGAGAGGCATTCACTCTGTGTAGTGTAAACATACAATAATTTACTCAACATTGTTATCCTCAGTCGAAAATAGAGCACACACCCTATTCTAGTGGAATATACACTGTGGCAAGTTTTTTTTTTTTAGGTACACCACCCCATTTTCCTGAAAAATGGTTTGCTCCTAGAGACTGATTCATGTGGCCTGCTATAAAGCAGGCAGACAGGCATCCAGTTACTGTTCAATTGAACGAATGGGCAAAACTAGCGACCCGAGCGTGGTATGATCGTCGGTGCCAGGTGCGCCGGTTCCAGAATCTATGGTTTACCGGGAATGGTGCGACAAACAAAGCACATCCAGTCAGCAGCAGTCCTGTGGGCGAAAACCGCTCGATGAGAGGTCGAAGGAGAATGGCAAGAATCGTGCAAGCTAACAGGCGGGCCACAAACAGGCAAATAACGGCGTACAACAGTTGTGTACAGAACGGCATCTCAGAACGCATAACTTGTTGGTCCTTGTCACAGATGGGCTATTGCAGCAGACAACCAAACCGGGTTCCACTCCTCTCAGGTAAAAACAAGAAGCAGGTCCACTGGGCATGCGATCACCAACACTGGACAATTGAGTGAAAAAAAAAACCACAACTTTGCCTGGTCTGACGAATCCCGGTTCCTGTTGCGTTATGCTGAATTTGGCATAAGCAGCATGAGTCCATGGCCTGGTGTCAAATGGTACATGCTGGTGGTGTAATGGTGTGGGGAATGATTTCCTGGCACACGGTAGGTCTCAATACCAATTGAGCAATGTTTCCATGCCCCAAAGAATTCAGGTTGTTCTGGAGGCAAAGGGGGGTCTGACCCAGTACTAGATGGGTGTACCTAATAAACTGGACACGGAGTATGTTCGGGTATAGTGACTAATGTTACTGGTATAACAGTGCAGTTACTAAGCAGTGGGTGAAAATTCACATTTTACCAGCAAGTACAAAACATACACATTATGATTCCATCAACAAGAGCTTTTATATTAATTTACTTTAGGCAAAACTGGAGACCAATTCACAGATGTTGCACAATTCTTTCCAGAGACTTGTAAGGAAGGAACAGGGATTTAAAAAACAAATGAAACATCAATGTTGCATTATGATAATTGTCTCAAGACGATTTATATTTAGTGTGTGAGTGCAAGCTCCCCATCAACGAGATGCTCGGTGAATGATATTCTGAGTCAAATGGACTCAAGCAATATACAGGTGAAGCTCAATAAATTAGAATATTGTGGAAAAGTTAAGTAATTTCAATAATTCAATTGACAAAGTGAAACTCATATATCGTATAATTACACCAAAAAAAAGTGAAATAGTTCAAGCCTGTATTTGTTTTAATCTTGATGATTACGGCTTACAGCTCATGAAAGCCCCAAATTCAGTATCTCAGAAAATTAGAATATGAGATAAGAACAGTAAAAAAAGGAAATTTAATACAGACATGATCTTGTACATGCAGTCAGTACTTGGTTGGGGCTCCTTTTGCATGAATCACTGCATCTATGCGGTGTGGCATGGAGTCGATCAGCCTGTGGCACTGCTGAGGTGTTATGGAAGACCAGGTTGCTTCGATAGCGGCCTTCAGCTCGTCTGCATTGTTGGGTCTCGTGTCTCATCTTCCTCTTGACAATACCCCATAAATTCTCTATGGGGTTCAGATCAAGCGAGTTTGCTGGCCAATCAAGCACAGTAATCCCATGGTCATTGAACCAGGTATTGGTACCTTTGGCAGTGTGGGCAGGTGCCAAGTCCTGCTGGAAAATGAAATCGGCATCTCCATAAAGCTTGTCAGCAGAAGGAAGCATGAAGTGCTCTAACATTTCCTGGTAGACGGCTGAGTTGACTTTGGACTTGATGAAACACAGTGGACCAACACCAGAAGATGACATGGCTCCCCAAATCATCACTGACTGTGGAAACTTCACACTAGACTTCAAGCAACTTGGATTCTGTGCCTCTCCACTCTTCCTCCAGACTCTGGGACCTTGATTGCCAAATGAAATGCAAAATGTACTTTCATCTGAAAAGAGGACTTTGGACCACTGAGCGACAGACTAGTTATTTTTCTCCTTAGCCCAGGTAAGACGCTTCTGACCTTGCCTCTGGTTCAGGAGCGGAGTGAAGCCTACTGAACTGGACTGAGAGACCATTTAAAGGCTCAGGAAACCTTTGCAGGTGTTTTGAGTTAGTTAGCTGATTAGTGTGACACCTTGAGTCTACAATATTTAACTTCTTCACAATATTCAAATTTTCTGACATACTGAATTTGGGGTTTTCATGAGCTGTAAGCCGTAATCATCAAGATTAAAACAAATACAGGCTTGAACTATTTCACTTTTTGTGTAATTAATCCACGATATATACAAGTTTCACTTTGTCAATTGAATTACTTAACTTTTCCACAATATTCTAATTTATTGAGCTGCACCTGTATGAGCTGAGGCACTGTAATGTTAGATGCATCCCAGATGACACTATTCCCTAGATAGGGCTCTGGTCAAAAGTAGTGCACTAAATTTGGGATGCACCGTTGGTTACTGTATTCCCCGTTTTAAATACTGACTGATCATAAATGCCAGGGGATCAGATATTCATAGCACAAAAAAAACTACACAACCAATAAAACCATAAATATACATAAATATATGTTTTAGCGAAGCATCCAAAAATGGCTTTAAAACATCAGGTTTTGTTAACATAAACAACTGTTCCACTTTGAGTAGGTAGACAATTGAATTTACAAGACTGGCAAAAGGAGACATATTGGCAATATAATACATGTTTCAAATATTAACTTTTAAATTCCATTGTATGTATTTACTGTATGTACTGTATGTAAACTGTAACCGCATGGTATACTCACACAGGTGGGAGTTCCATCCCTACAGACTCATCCATTCTGTTGCATACTATTTTACTGAATGTGGAACGGAAGGAACACCTGTGCTATTCCTTGACAGAGACAACAACATACTGTATAGGGCTTGTCATCAACAATTCAGTCTGCGCCCCCCCCCCCCCCCTCCCCCCAAAGCTCAATTACTTATGAAATTAATAATAAAAAGCTGTCAGCCAGCAAGCACCATTCAGTCTTTTCCTCCCATTGGAATGTTGACCAGGTGAGGTCAGCACAGCAGAGACATGGGATTTGTTCAGCTGGCCTAAGCTGGGACCGACATGGCTTCGTCTGATTGGCCGGAGTGGAGGAAGTAGGGGACCAGAGAGAAGTTCTTCATGCTGATGTCCTGGGTGATACCAGCATCCTGCATCTCAAACCTGTCAACAACAACAAACCAAACATTTTCAACAGGTTATCTTCACTTCAAAGACTACCAAAACAATATAGAAAATAAAAAGTTAATATAAGCACACAACTTAAAATAAATATCAGTAGGTACCAAATACATAAATGGGTGTAATTTAATAAAACTTTTCCAGATGGTGAAAGTACTTTACATACACTAAATGTGGGAAACTCACCTCAACCAATAAATCAAATCAAATCCTCAACAGCTCCCCATTTCAAACAGTGACCGTGCCAGCCTGACCCTGACATTCGTCTGTGTCTTACCAGTCTCCAGTAGAGATGGTGTAGTAGACGGGGGGTCTGGGTGAATCTGTGAAAGTGGACGGAGGGCCCAGGCTATAGGCCCCAGCGTTGTTGAATATCAGCCAGTCTCCCACACTGAGCTCTGGCAGCAGACACTGATCCACCACCTGGTCCAGCTCATCACCCGACGGACCCCACAGACTGCTGGCAAACACTGGTTCCTTAGACACACTGTTCTGGAACATCCAGGGACACAGAGAGTAATTTAGAGAGACTTATGGGCCATGGTTAAAATGAGTGAATAGGGGTTCGATTTGGGATGTAGCCTAATGTTCACTCCAGGGTGCTTGAGAAGGGAAATTGAATTGAACCGAATCTTTGCTTGGTGATGCAAAATCAAAATTGTAATTTCATGCATTTCATTAGTCATTTTGTTTATTGCGATTTAGTTTACTAAGCCCTGAAGCCAAAACTGACCTTGTGCAGAGCCGGGGCTGGAATCACATTGTCTGCTAGCTTGCTAGTGAAAGAGCCGTACACCCCATCGTTCATGTAGTACAGGAACTCTGGCTCATCGTTGGGAGATGGTTCATCTGTAAAGAGGTATTGCAGACAAGAGTCATGAGACACAATAGTCGTAAAGGTATGTGCTGGTCTGCTGGAGCATCTAGGTTTGCTGAACCACGTTTACTATTGCACCGATTTTGACCAGCCCACCACGGAAGTGCATTTGACTTCATATGCTAGGTATTGAGAAGGTACTGCCACTGACCGTGATTGACATGAAGATCCCGGGAGCCTACTTCCTTAGCGATGATGTTAACAGCCAGGGTGAATGAGGAGGACACATAGTAACTGCCAGGCTCGGCCATGATGGAGACGCCAGACGATGCAGGGAAGTACAGGTCCAACAACGGCCTGACCGCACTGTTAATCTGTTACCAGGGGAAAACAACAGTCAGCACCTTCAGCCTAACAGGCATTTCATAGAGAGAGTGTTGGTTCAAATTCAAAGGAAAAATACATTACTAGTACAGCCTTATGCCAGAAAGAGGGTGAAGTGGCTTGTGACCATTGACTGACTGAATCATGTATTAATACAGCTGAAGTAATTCATCTAAAATCAGCATTATGTAACAAACTGTTATACAATAAGGACCTGTTTCAGCTGAGTCTCTGAGCCGTTGAATCCACCTCCAATATCCAGGATTGTCATACTGAAGCCAATATCCTCCTGAAAATAACATTTAAAAAAAGAATTCAAAACAAAATATAACCGGATGGTGGTTCATATTTCTGGATTTCTCCTTCACATATTATGCACATTCAAAGTCCCATAATGTAAGCACAACATAATGTTAGCTAACTCACCCCCATGTCAAAGACACAGCGAGCGTCAGACACTGCATGATTGTAGGCCTGAGAGTAGTCACAGAAGCTGGGAATGTGGAACCTGCATCATGGGGATAATGTTGACATCATGAGAATACAACACGATGAGGGATTGACTGAGGAACGCCAACTGAGCAGTCGGGCAAGTTGAGCCTGCTCTGAGGTTGCCCAAAGTGAAGAAAAAATAACTAGCCTAAAACTGATCTGTCTGGTTCCACCCCATTGTAGGTGATTTTTAAAAACTGAATTCAAGTAGCCAAACAGAGGCTACACTGGAGCTTTTTTTTAACCTGCTAAACTGGAAGCCTAACTTTTGGTCAGCGCGAGCAGAGCGCTAGCCACTATTTCCTATTGATCTCAGGTGTGAATTTTGAAAATATAACCAGAACATAGTTTTAAGCTCGAGCAGCGCAAACCTCTGGCGGAGCCAGCACGCTTACACCCAGGTGTCTCATGCTCTACGAACGTTATACATCCAATGTAGCAGGCCAGTAAAACTACTACTTCCTCCCTGTTGTTAAGTGACCGACAAGTTGTGGCAATTTGGGTGTATACAACTATTTTCACATTTTCAGGCAAGTGGCTATATTCTTCAGGCAAACAAAAAATACTGCTGAATTGTCCGATGGTCAATCCCTGATGATACAATAAACTATTTTCTCCTCAGGGTGAAAATAGTACAGGACAGACAGGCACACATTTCTGCTGTACACAGGAACAGTTAAATTTATTAGCACATAATTAAACGAATGACAGAGAAAAACCTAGAATATAATAATGAAGTCTAGAGAGGAAGGGTGGCATTGCAGAAGGACTCACCTGACCCCCACCACCTGCACGCCCAGCTCCTTGGCACTCTCCAGCAGGTGTCTGCAGTCTTTCAGCTTGGAGCCAAACATCATGCCCATCTCCTCATCCTTGCTAGAAGCCTCTGTGGCCACCTGCAGCAGCAGTCTGAGCAGAGACGGAGAGATTATCGTGTTTAGAGATTTTATCTATAGCCATTGTAGTTGTATGGTAGAGAGCATGAAATATGGACTTTCAAAATAACGGTTTAATAACAGTTGCAATAACGGTTGCAATAACGGTTTACATGGACACCTACTTGGCACGGGGATGGGAGCGAGCAATCTTGCGTAGCTCGGCCTCGTTGTCACACACCAGGAAGTCGATGCCGTTCTTAGCTGCGTACTTGATCTGGGAAAGCTGCTTACACACACCGCTGTAGACAATGTCTTCAGAGGGTACGCCATAGCCCTGCACAAGCTCCATCTCATACTTAAAAGACACAAAAACAACAACATTGAGATTACAGCTCTAAGTTGTGAAGGAGCAATGCACTGTGGCAGTGAGAAATGTATCCACTAGGTGGCGCGCCTTTCTATTTGCTGTGAGTAGAGGCCAGTTGACTTATGAAGCCTTATAAAGCAGTAATTGGCCCAACAAAATTATACTAAACAGAGTTGTGAGAAGCTGCAACTGATGTAACCCATTGGAAATTACGAATCTATACAAATTAATTAACTGAAAAACCCATCCATAAATCTGTGGAAAAGGACCCTTAAGTAAGCATTTCACTGTTAATCTACACCGGTTATTTACGAAGCATGTGACAAATAACATTTGATTTGGACAGGTTGTCTGTTATGCTATTGCAGTGTTAAGACAGTAGTAGTGGGACAGAGCACTGCAGGCACCTTGTTGGTGCAGATGAAGCCAGTGCCGAGAGCAGCTAGGATCTCGATGACAGCCAGGCTGCTGTTGGCTTGGACAGCGTAGAAGGGACGCATCTGGGGCATGTGGGTTCGCCAGCGAACATGTTGCCTCATAAGGACCCCCAAGTCTGCCACGAAGAACGCGTTCTTCTCAGCCTGAGAGAGGGGAGGAAAAACATGACAGGTTTACTGGCTGTCTGGCATGCTATGATGTCATTCACCTGTATCGGTCAAGTAAACCATGACTGATTACTCTTACTGTCTCTCATCAAACACCATACAATTACATAAGGGTGATCGGCAACCTCATTTTTCCCCTTGTGTGAATTGAAAGCATATAGAGCGTGGTCAGCGAGCACAATGACTCATTAACCTGCCACTTCAACCAAGTGGGAGGAGACTTGCACACAGTTTTACACAGCAGCATTGTATTTGTCACTGCTGTATTTGTCACATCCTGAATCAATGTATTTAAGTGGTGATTGCTAGAATTGATCAATCTATTTCTGGAATAGGCAATCAACTAATCTCATTTCCATGGGCACAACTTTGATACGCTATAAAAGTATCAAGACTTCAAAACATGCAAGTATTTTAATGTACAGAGAATGTCTCTTTACAGTACTTACCAGTGTTTGTTCATAAATGTGATTCTCAACCACGTCACTGAGTGCCGTGGCTCCCTCCAGCAGGGCGACGGAGTAGTTTGGTTCGTCAGCTAGTCCCTTCATCTCAACTGTTGTCCGCTAATCCACCAGTCATAAAGAATTTTGCCTGGGTGAAGTGCTCTCTCCGAGCCCCTGGGTGAAGTGGTTTCTCTCCGAGGCCCTGAGGGAAGTGGTCTCTCTCTGCGTGAAGTGGTCTCTCTTGGAGGCCCTGGGTGAAGTGGTCTCTCTTTGAGCCCTTGGGGTCCTAGATTGTATGCAGCAAACTGGAAAACACAGGAAGAGAGGCAGGGTGAAATATAGCCCTTACTATTGCAGTGGATGGGGATATAATCATTACAAAAATGGGGGGAAAGAAACAGGGAATTATTTGACAGAAAAAGGCAAAGGCAGTTCGCCTACTTTTCTCTACATGCTACACTTAGATTGACCAGTTAAGCCTTTAGGATGGTTACCAGCTGTGAACCAAGCTATTTGTGAGCGTAGCCAATAAGAGGTCGAGATGGAAATCACATTATGCGGCTGCTTATGGGGAGCCCTGGGTGCCTGGACAGCCACTGTGAAAACAAGAGCTCTGGGGCATGGAGTTTGTTTCCTTTATCAGCAATTACTCCAAAAAATTAGGATTCATCCCACTGGCAGTGACCCATAAAGGTTTATTTTGATGGCATTATCTGCATACAATACCAGCGGCATGGTATGTCAGATCTCTGCTTTTGATAATGTTACATAATGCGTCAGTCAGTAGAGCATTGTGGGCCTGGGTCTGGCCCAGACGTGCACTGTGTGTGTGAGGTGCAGTGCGGCGACACAATGTCTGGTTGGTTGGCCTCACAGACTGCAATGTCTGACAGCTGGACTGGACCAGAACACTCTCTGTGATCAGAGGGGTGCAGCCGGGTTGGACTATTGGGATCATAAAGGCGCTGTGTGTCTTCCTGTCTCTGTTTTGCGGCTGGGAGCCTCATATTGGCAGTTCAAAAACAGAGACAGCTTAATGATACAAAGCTGAAACGGCTCCTAGAAACAGGCCAGTCGTGGCATGACTAAAACAACATCTCTGCAGTCTGAAAACAACCCACTACAACCAAGACAAAAGTTCAAAGTTCACAAATGATGGTCTCCTTTTTGGTTAATGGACAAAAATGTTTGTGCAACTTGGAAAAATGCTTAACTCTACAGACCACCAACTTCATTGGGGGCAAAGACTTGAGAGGAAATACAAGCATATCACAAATTTAACAGTAGGATTACCACATGACATGCACAAAGAAATCATAATATTTAGGTTACAGGTGATGACAGGAAGCATTGCGTTACAACTATGACTCATGGCTGAGTGGCCCCACCTCTCTGTTACTGGCTCTAACCAGTCACAACAGGGACAGAGAGCATCAGATAAAAGTAGCCCAACACTATGCTATTGTTATTACAACAGTCACCACAAGGACATGTTTGAGTTATTATGGTGTCACTGTGACCTGGGCCTGTATTCACAAAGCGTCTCAGAGTAGTACTGCTGATCTAGGATCAGGGTCCCCCTGTCCATAGTATTTTATATTATGATCCAAGAGTCTAAACTGAACCGAGATCAGTACTCCTCCTGCGTGACCTGATGTCTACTCACATGGACAAGTTAGGAGATGGAGCTCCCCCACTATCAGCTAGGATCCCAAGGTGGCTCGGCGTTGAAGTCGAACGGCTCTCGGCGGAGAGCCGCCCCTAAGCCCTCTGGGTAGTAATTGTACACCTGCACAGAAGACAAGATACTGTTGAGTCAAGAGGAAAGAGGCAAAACTGTCTCTGAGGATTAGATGAGATCAAATGATATATTGAATGGGGAAACAAGACATAGGTTAATTGATTGTTAGGGACTGGTGGTTTTCATACCTATAACATCCAAACAGGTGTGACATACTCTAAGTTATGGTTATCATCATCTCAAATCATTATTTCTCAATTTTACAATGACAATGAATTAAAGTGCAACGTTGTACCTTATGTTGTTTAATATGTTAAACGTTGTTAACAAAGTTCCAACCTCAACTAAATAGATATTGATTGTACCACTGCTGTTTTCCAAATAACAGAACACTGCCATTTCAAACCAAACCATCCATAGGTAACTAGCCAGCTAACGTTATCTTACGTTACATGCCAACTAAGCAAGCTAACATGAGCAAACCTTGACTGAGAAAGGGCTGTAAACTAGACTCCGAGTGCTAACTATATGGCGTCTAAGGATTATCTAGTTAGCTAGAAACACCACGATAACGTTTTCAAAATAATCGTATCTAATGTAATGTTCATTATCTAACTAGCACAGTTGGCTAGCTAGCTATGATGATATCTTGTAAACTAAGGTAGCTAGCTAAATAACTTTGACGAATGGCAATAATGAGTCAGTCGTTAACTAGTTCGTTGCCTAACTAGCTAACGTAGCCAACTAGGTGTGGCTAACGCTAGCTACTTTCCCTCCTTGATCAGTTAACGTTAGCCACTTACCTAGCCAGTTAGCAAGCAAGCAAGCTAGCTAGTAGATACTTACGTGAGAATAAAACCCAATATTTGGGGTGGATCGTTTTTTCCTTTTAGGTGGAATTTTCAAAGAGTGGCGGGGGCACTATAGTAAAGAAAAAATGCCATCAAAGCCGAGGGGTGTAGATCGAGATTTGAAGCTAAATCGAACCCTTTCGTAGCTACGCAGCGAACAAAACGGCCGAAGTCTCGAGACTGAAAGAAAGTGGAGCGCAAAATGACTCGTCAGATGGGCGGGGTTTTAGAGCTGTCAAAGCAAATGCGAGTGATAGGTGGTTGGCTTATATTTTATTTCTAAGCATTATTATATTTACCTCATGTGTGATATCTAGTTGTTGTGATAATATTATATACAATTATACTTATGCTATTTATATGATGAGAATTATCTGTTTTATCAAACTTATATTATTTATAATTTGTATTTATTATTGGTTAAGCTGTTTAAATGAATTTTTTTGGTACTTTTAAATGAACGATTTTTTATATAGTCAGACAATTCTCTGTCTATGAATTTGATTTCTCCAGCCCCGTTCCTCAGCTATTTACCAAAACAGTGGCGATATAAGTGTTTTGTTATTGTTTGAAACGTAGATTGCTCCTTTAATATTATATTATATTATAGAATTTTATATTATATTAAATTATTACCAGAATAGCCTACTACGGTTCTGAGAATGTAATGTCTCAATCAGATAGGATTGTTACCTTGGTTACGTATTTATGCTTTTTCCCATGGCACCGTGATAAATTTAAAATGTTGTCCACAAATTGTCACTGGTACTCCTCTCTTGTATTCTGGCAACACATGCTTCAAGTTCAACCACGTGAAAATAGGTTGCATGTGTTTTTTTAACAACCTCAGCCTCTTGATTTCGACGTTCCCGACGTTCACGCTGCCTTGTTTGACTGGAAATGTTGCTTCCCTCTGAGTCTGAAGACGCAAAGGAGTATATTTCCCACAGATTAATTTGCACGTCAACCTTCTTGCCTATTGGTGGTAGGCTGGACACATGACATTTTTAACGCTTTTTTCTGATAAAAACTAGTTCCAGCCTATTGGTGGATAAGGAGGTCTATTCCAAATTAGAAAAACAGGGGGACTGGGTACCTGCAAATTGATTAATTTTTTTAATCTACCTGTTGACTGTTGTATCAAAATGACAATTTGGTTATGTAGGTAATGTTACATTTTGTTGTGATGTATTTTACAGACAATGGATTAATATCAGGGATCTGTCTGAACAGCCAGCCATTCTATCCTAAAACGTGTGTCTCCTGCAGCCACAAACCTATGCTGTTCTCTGCATACAGAGATTGTATGTGTTTACATTGTGGTATGGGCTATGATCACCTTTAGAAGTTAGTCATGGCTCCTAAGGCTTAGACACACCACCAGCATACCACACATACAGGGTTTCACAAGTGGTGTTTATCAGTTGATAGGCTGTATATGTGGGAATGAAAATAGCACTTAATGAAATGGTATATTCTGGGAACTGTTTTTTATGTTATATTTAGAATATATAAAAACAGGCTACTGTTATTGTACCCTTTCTTATTTTCATACAGGAATGCATAACAGCTGTCTTGTTTTGTGGTCAATGTCCATTTTCAACAACCACAGTAGATGTCCACAGTAGATTGTGATCTGGTCAAAATTGTATGCATCCAGGGAGGAACAATGAACGTTGAAATGAAATATATGGAGAAGTTTTCATATAGAAGTGAGAATAACTGTGTCTGTTTATTCATTACAATTCAAACATTACATTGCAATTCAAACTGTAATAATGTACATCATTTCTTTATAGCTAAGAACAATTATGAGACTAATATTATTGGTCCCATATGATTCTCAATTGGCCCTGATCACTTTGTATTTGAGAATTTAGGTGCAAATGACCAAATATGATTTAAATTCCTTATTATATAATGATGGAGTAAGCTTAGGACATGCACTTAGCTCCTATGAATAGCCATGTGCTAAGTCAAAACCCACATATGTGGCCTGTTTATCTTAGATAGACGGTGGTTAGAGATGAGTATAAATTCACAATGTTATATGAGCTATGGGTATTGGTAAGGGAAAAATACACAATGGTTCTGTTTGTTTTGCTCAAACATAAATGTTGCTTGGACAATTGTCAAGACTTGAGAGCAAAAGTTTGTCTTATGGACCACAACACAAAATAATCTGTTCCGAGCTTTGTGTCTGTTCTCCAAGACTAGAGGAGGGTATGTATTGAGTCTAATCCTAATCACACATAGCATCTAAAGTGGCTTCCAGAAAAACATCATGTTTGATTTCCATTGTTGTGATCATAATAGCCCGGGACACTGAGCACACTTGCTGTCGAAGTGTGCACCGCCCACAGTGAGTGAAAACACTCCAGTGGCGTGCATTGTGCAACTGGAATTCTCATTTGCAAACAGGGGCAAGATTACATCAAAATATCGGCACACTGAAGCCTATATTATATACACAGTATGACCAACAGCCAAATGATATTACAACACAATTACTGTTCCATGAGACAACACCACATATTTTATACACAATGAAAGCTCCATGTTCTTTTATCAAAGGACTCTATGGATTGTGATAATAAATAATAGTGGAACTTCAAAAGAATCAATAAACAATGTATGTTATTTTTCCTATAAAAGGGAAACCTATCTGTGTTAACTGGTATCTATTATATAGCCTATTTGCCTTTAAAAAAATCACTACACCTCCCCAAAAAATGTAATAGTTAAATTTGAGGACAAATTAAGGTATTTCTCACAGCTCTTAGACAGTGTTATGTTACACTGCAACACAGCACAACATCACAAGACTAGTGAACTTAGTGGAAAACTTCATTGAATAACTGGCATCACAGTAGTTGTCTAAGCGCATGCCTCTTTGTTTTGTAGTAGAGGTATGGGGAGGTTGAAATGGCTTAATCCAAATGAATACAGTCAATCATTAGTCCCTGCATTATGCAATGGGTCTTGATCTAGTAGTTGTTTCTAATGCTGTGAGTTACACCATGGTGTTCCAGCCTTCCACATTTGCCAAAGAATGTTGATAAGTAAAACAACCTCTACACAGACCTTTTCTCTGAGCTGAATTTTGAGCAGGGTCAAATACAAACTGTGTAAATCCAGTCAGAGAATTTGACCACAGTAAATAAAAGCTATTGCATTTGGCTAATTTACTATAAAATGCCAATATTCTATTGTATTTGATTATATTCTAAATATAAAAAGTGTTTTACAACTCTCTGAATAAACACCTTGAAAAGGAAACTGTTAAAGAACTCCATTATCCCTCTCTTCTCAAGTCTCTCAAACATTTTCCTGAAGTCACTGAGTCTGACTCTGGACTCAAGGCTTGGACATGTTGACCTTGTAACACTAGTATCAGAGAGGTTGACAAATAGATCCAATCTGCCACTGAAACAATAATACATGATAATGCTTATCTCACACAATTTCCCTCTTTAAAACCTTCCACCCCCTTTCTTCCCTAGACAGTCCATAATAATTCAGATTTACTGTAATGTCGGTCAGATGGCTCAGAATAACTAGCTTGGTAAATATAACTAATCTGATTACAGTGAATGAAACTGAGGACACTATATGGTTCTTAAAAGTTAGTACACAGTATAAGGAATTTGTAGTTGTATAGTATAATGTAATTTACAGTTTAATCATGTCATGTTTTTGTAGTAAAATGTATTGTCAGTGTCAGTAGTCCTGTGTTGCTCAGATGGTAGAGAATGGTGCTTGTAACCCAGGGTTGTGAGTTTGATTCCCACTGGGGACCAGTATGAAAAAGGTATGAACACGTATGCACAAACTAACTGTCAGTTGCTCTGGATAAGAGTGCATGTTAAATGTGTCATGGTCACTCAAATGTGATATGTAACGTTAAGCACTGTATACAATGCATTAGAACTAGAGGGAGGATGTGCCACATGTTTATGGTGGTAGGAATGCTTTGGATATATTATATTGAGTTGGAAATGTTAGAGAATGTTGACATTCATCTTTGAAATACACAAAGTTACAGCAATGACCTTCATTCATAGGTTTTTCAGAGATGTCACACTGCATGACTAACTTGTATAAAGGCAGTTTTTGTTGAGGACACACTCAGTTAATACATATCCTCACATCATCATCACCACTCAATGACCCAGACCAAGTCTGCATGTCTGTAGCCCAAATGAGAGAGTGATTACAGTGCAAGTTCCCAGACATGTCCCTGTAGACTGGCCTGTGGCCAAAAGTGGGCAGCCCACCCTGGTCCCTGGCCTGTCGTTTGATCTGAGGGGTTGGCTGGTCGGCTGGCTCCAGCCAGACCAGGCATTGTATCCCAAACAATGCACCCCAGACCTACTGAACTATGAACATGTCCCTTTGTGGGGTTTTCCTTGAATTCTGAGAAGGGAGACACCCAGAGGCAGGAAATGGCTGGACTCTTGTCCAAATGTAGAATGTCTACACCCCAAATTCCAGCTGACTGGGTTGAGACTGTCTGTGTCCTCAGAACTAAGATAGCAAGAATGTCACTGAGATGATGGAATATCATAGCCTGTACCCCCACAAGAAGTACAGTACATTCTTGAGGGGATCATGCAATTCTAATTCAATGGTTAAAATTCCTAATTTTAAATAAATATAATTCCTAAATTTAAATGGATCAACTGACCCCAACCCTGCTAGTTTTTTAAACGATTTCTGTAAAAAAAAAAAATCTTCCTACTCTGTTTTGAAATGTCCATACTGTAGTACCTCCTCCAAACCAGCTGGGGTCACCTGTCAAATGTCGTGACGTCAAAAAGTTCCCCTCCCCACGAGAGGCCTTTCTGTTCCTCATCTGATCAGCTGACTTGAATGTGATGCTGCTGGAAAGACCACTAGTATTACGATTTCATTGGCAATTATGAATATTAAACCATAGTAATTGTACGGTAGTAATTGATTAGTTTTGTAATTAGATCTCAGGTAAGAAATGTGAAAAATCATGTATTTATTTTTTAACTCTAAATCTGCTCGATATCATGTGATACTTGCTAGCTAACTAGCTATGGGTCATGTTTCAATCAACAGAGAATGTCACTTGCAGTAACGTTAGTGAGGTTTAGCTAACGTTGACAACTTCTGATTTAAAGCATCAGAAGAAAAATATACTTTATCTTACATGCTAGCTAGCTAGCTAACCAGATATATATCAGCAGGACGTAGATAAGACAGGTTTGGGAAGACAGCGATTGATTTAATAGCAGTCAATGTTGTCTTGCTAGCATGCATCTACTGATGTATCAACATGAAATAGAGAATAACGTTGCTGTTGATAATACTGTACTACAAATTAAGTCCTGTTGAACAAGTGAACATATGTTTTCTTGTCTTACAGCCCCCATCTCTGCATTTTGTTGTGAGCCTGTGGTCATCCGTGTGTAACTGTAGCCATGACAGAGTTCTGGTTGATCTCAGCTCCTGGAGAGAAGACCTGCCAGCAGACATGGGACCAGATGATGGTGGCCACCACGCGCAACAACAACCTGTCCACCAACTACAAGTTCAACATCCCAGACCTCAAGGTTAGCATGCAGCAGTAGCCATACATAGTAGCTGCTACATTACTATACCAACTTGTAGGGCTGGGCGATTATATCGTGAATACCGGTACCAAGCCACATACCGGTATGGATTTTTACAATACAGTCTATAACAAAATGTTGACAGTACTAAATAAATAAAAAGTCACTACTTCACTGTCAGTTTTCTCCTAATTTGGTTGAGTATAAAATAATTGGAGTGGAGAAAGCCCAATAAAAACACTAAAATACCGCCATACCATCAAAAATGAGAAAATGATTGAATGAAAATGGCCATATCGCCCAGCCCAACTAACTTGTATATAAACACAACTTGTAAAGTGTTAGTCCCATGTTTCATGAGCTGAAATACATCCCTGTTTACATCCTTGTTATTTACATCCCTGTTATTGAGCATTTCTCCTTTGCCAAGATAATCCATCCACCTGACAGGTGTGGCATATCAATAAGCTGATTAAACAGCATGATCATTACACCTTGCACCTTGTGCTGGGGACAGTAAAAGGCCACTCTAAAATGTGCAGTTTTGTCACACAACACAATGCCACAGATGGCTCAAGTTTTGAGGGAGCATTCTCTACCATACGCCGCCTCCAACATAGTTTTAGAGAATTTGGCAGCACATCCAACCGCCCTCATAACTGCAGACCACTTGTAACTACGCCAGCCCATGACCTCCACATACGGCTTCTTCATCTGCAGGGTCATCTGAGAGGGGCGGTGGTGCTGAGGAGTAGTTCTGTCTTTATCAAATCAAATACAATTTTATTGGTCACATACACGTGTTTAGCAGATGTTATTGCGGGTGTAGCGAAATGCTTCTAGCTCCGACAGTGAAGTAATATCTAACAATTAATATCTAACAGTTTCCCAACATATACCCAAATACACATAAATCTAAGTAAGGAATGGATTAAGAATATATACATATATATCAGAGTGGCATTGGACTAAGATACAGTGGCGTAGTATAGAATACAGTATATACAAATGAGATGGGTAATGCAATATGTAAACACAATAAAGTGACTAAGATACCGTAGAATAGTGTAGAGTGCAGTTTATACATATGAGATGAGTAATGCAAGATACAGAAACATTAAAGTGGCTAGTGTTCTATTTCTAAAAGTGGCCAGTCATTTCTAATCTATGTCTATAGGCAGCCGCCTCTGATGTGCTAGTGGCGGCTTTTTAGCATTCTGATAGCCTTGAGATAGAAGCTGTTTTTCCAGTCTCTCGGTCCCAACTTTAATGCACCTGTACTGACCTTCTGGATGATAGCGGGGTTAACAGGCAGTGCTCGGGTGGTTGATGTCCTTGATCATCTTTTTGGCCTCCCTATGGCATCCGGTGCTGTAGGTGTCCAGGAGGGCTGGAAGTTTGCCCCCGGTAATGCGTTGGGTAGACCGCACCACCCTCTGGAGCGCTTTCCTATTGTGGGCGGTGCAGTTGCCGTACCAGGCGGTGATACAGCCCGACAGGATGCTCTCAATGGTGCATCTGTAAAAGTTTGTGAGGGTTTTCGTTGTTAAGCCAAATTTCTTTGCCTCCTGAGGTTGAAGAGCTCCTCTACATTCCTATGTGGAACAAGGCTTTCACGAAACATTGCCATAGTGTACTCACAAATGAAATCATCTTCCCCGTATTACTCCAAAAGTAACTATAGAGAAATAAATATTGTCCGCTCACTGCTCCCAATAAGTGATCTGTTAATAATGCTATGGGTCAAATCTTTCTCCTTTCATTACTCTTGAAGTGTCATCCATCCAACATGATTCAATGGCCATTATGTTTCAGGAAAAGTATCCAGAGTTCTTATAGGATGGTTGATGATTGTCCTCTGTGACCCTACTGACCTCTTTGCCACATGGGGTACACGGTACGCGACGGTTCTCCTGTAACTGTTTGCAACGCATGAAGGTGTCCTGACCAAAGCAGCGCCATCAAAAGCACACGGGCCCCTTGAATGTCACTGCTGAGAAAACAAAACGCAGGCAGGCAGCATAACCAGACCACATAACCTCAGGACTCATCCAGTCCATTGCCCTAGTTTGAGTTTGCCCTAGTTTGATCAAAGGCCCTCAAAGCAACATTCAGGCCTCTGGCATCAAGCCAATGAAACCAATGGGCTCACCCCACCTATAAAATGGGCCCGCCCCGGCTATTTGATGGTAGGGGAAATAGTGTTCTAATCAAAGCTTTGACATGTTTGGCCTTTTTTCCTTTTTGCTTTAACAGGTGGGGACGTTAGATGTGCTAGTTGGGCTGTCGGACGACCTGGCCAAATTGGACTCCTTTATTGAAGGGTAGGCTTTTTACTACACTGCAACTTCCCCTTTGAACATTATGATCACTATAAAAAATATAAAATTCATTACTATTTATACTGCTTGTCCATTGTGAATGTGTAGTGATAGACATATTATTTTTGCCAAAGTGCCTCACAAACCAGTGTGAGTCTGTGATGTCTTCCGAGTCCAGTCAGTTCTCTAATCCCTCCGTTGCTCTAACCTTGCTACAGTGAGGAATTTCACACAGGCGTGAGGCTAGCAGGCCCACAGACTAAAGTTAGCAATTTACAGTTTGGTGACACACCAGCATCTCTTTACTCAGTCATATTTATCCCTCATGACTTGTGTGCTACTGTTGGTTTGACGTTATTTATAATCTTTGGAAAACCTTGATGTCCAAAAATTCACACATACTGAGCAAGTCCTGCTTCCTCTGTAGACATTGACTCTCAAAAAATGGCAACATTAGCAACCCAGTTACCTCTCATAGGGCAATATCAGCCTTGTTTTGGAACTTGTCTGTAACACCTTTACAGACTGATTTTGGATTTGCTTAAGCTGACAGTGTTTTTAGGTGTCCGTTGTCTAGACAAACAAGCCTAAGGCTTATTGACATCAAGCATACTGTCATTGCATGGAATTGTTTTTTTTCATTCATTGATCACACATCAATTAGAATGTAATCATATCAAGTATTATCTGCATCATTTTTTTTCAGGGAAGGCAACTACAGTGCTAAAAAACAACAAAATAGTTACAATCTATTTCTGTGAATAATAAGTAGCAGGCTTACAGGCCCATTTTCCATTAAAAAGGTCTTGCATCAGCATACTGTATAATGCGCACAGTTAATAGTCTGGTGCTGTAGAATATAGATAGATAAACACTCATACCCTGCCCAATGAACAGTCTGCTTAGTCTTTGATGTCTTGAGCAGAGTGCTATGTGAAAGCATGGTATATTCCCCTTTTGATGTGAGGGCTTGCTGACTGCAGCCTTATTGTGTGAATGTCTCATGGCTGTTCCACAGTGTGGTGAAGAAGGTGTCTCAGTACATGGCTGATGTGTTGGAGGACAGCCGAGACAAAGTCCAGGAGAACCTGCTGGCCAACGGAGGTACTTATCATCACATACAAGTTACTCATATGAAAACAATGCATGTAGTTAGTTATCACATACAATATATTGGTATGAAAACAATGGAGGCAGTTATTATCGTAGAAATATAATTACTAGAACGGACATTCCCATTCAAGTTATTCATTCTATTTCTATCATTATCATCACATACAAGTTAATCATATGAAAACAATGGAGGACATTTGAGATTAGCTAGATAGTTATCATCACATACAAATGACTCCTCTGAAAAACAATGAATCCAGGAAGTGTGCTGCTACTTCTACTGTGCACATTGATTGACTATGCAATTATCCTTTTAACCTGTTGTTAATACTAAGGAATTACCAGCACGTTTAGAAATGGTTGATTAGAGTATCTTGCAATTACCCATAAAGCCATGCATCATAATGTGAAAACAACATTCTTACAAGTCCTTCCCTGAATAACAATGCCTTGATTCCCTCTCCAGTGGATCTGGTGACCTACATCACCCGGTTTCAGTGGGACATGGCCAAGTACCCCATCAAGCAGTCACTGAAGAACATCTCTGATATCATATCCAAGGCAAGTCTTTCTCCCACCCTCATGTGATTCTCTTCATAATTAGCTAGGCGGAAACCCTTTTTTATAACTGTCATGTAGTCATGATTTTGATAGTGCATGAAGATATCTATCTATCAACAAGTAAATTATATTTCAATGGTTTCAATCAACTGTATTTTCTCTACCTCTTGAGTAAATCTGTTGTTGAACACTGTACGCACAGTTTTTACACGGGTCGTATTCTGAGTACTTAACCTCTTTCTCTCTACAGCAAGTAAGCCAGATTGACAACGACCTGAAGGCCAGAGCGTCTGCCTACAACAACCTGAAAGGGAACCTGCAGAATCTGGAGAGGAAGAACGCGTGAGTCAAGTTTCTTTGCTCAAGGGCATGACTATATTTTCCACTGCTGCTAATCTATTACTTCAGTGAGAATGGTATTTTAATCAGTGTTGTTGAGTAAAATGTATTCCAATGCATATTTGCTTTGTTCAATTGATTCTTTCGACATTTGTTTATATTATCATAAATATATCATGCAATACAGTGTTGTGCCTGTAGGGGGAGCCTGCTGACCAGGAGTCTGGCTGACATTGTCAAGAAGGAGGACTTTGTGATTGACTCAGAGTATCTGATCACTATGCTGGTGGTTGTACCAAAGTAAGTACACGTTTTTTCCAGTTTACAACAGTGTCATATTTCAACTTTTTTTTATAACAGCTGATTGCTATCTAACAATTCCGGATCCTTCTAGAACGAGTTATGCTGACTGGCAGAAGACCTATGAAACGCTGTCTGAAATGGTGGTACCCCGATCCACTAAGTAAGTACATAGGAGATTCAGAGCCCATGGTGAATGCATGCTAAAATAACTACTTAAGTACGTAGTCTATTTCATATCTCTTTTAGTATTTTCTGCTCATGAAGTGATTTCATTGTGAGTCCATCATGCCTGTTTGACTGTGTTCTGCTTGTCCCATTATTACAGCCTGTTGTTTGAGGACCATGACAGTGGTCTGTTCAGCGTCACCCTATTCAGGAAGGCCATTGATGACTTCAGACACAAGGCCAGAGAGAACAAGTAAGACATACTACACACAAACACATACACACTCTTGTCCATATATAATGATCTTGCTGTTTCTATCAGGTACACAGTCAGGGACTTCCAGTACAACGAGCAGGAGATGAATGCGGACAAAGAGGAGATGACACGTCTCTCCACAGACAAGAAGAAGCAGTTTGTAAGTCATATGACGGGGAATATGATGCCTGACCAAGGTATATGTGACCGAAACGTTACACTGTAAAGAAATGTTTAATTGCAAGTACACTTAGTGTTCGGACATCCCTGCAACCATTCTGGGATGGGGTGGGTGAGTGAAACTGTTGGACAGTACCATCTACACAGTGGGGTGGGTAGGTGAAACTATTGGACAGTACCATCTACACAGTGGGGTGGGTAGGTGAAACTATTGGACAGTACCATCTACACAGTGGGGTGGGTGGGTAGGTGAAACTGTTGGACAGTACTAGCTACACAGTGGGGTGGGTAGGTAGGTGAAACTATTGGACCGTACTAGCTACACAGTGGGGTGGGTGGGTAGGTGAAACTATTGGACAGTACCATCTACACAGTGGGGTGGGTGGGTAGGTGAAACTATTGGACAGTACTAGCTACACGGGTGGATGGAGCCTCTATCCCTAAACGTTGTTTTCCCACTGTCAGGGGCCACTGGTGCGATGGCTGAAAGTGAACTTCAGTGAGGCCTTCATCGCATGGATTCACATCAAGGCTTTGAGGGTCTTTGTGGAGTCTGTCTTAAGGTATGACGATCACACTGTACTAACAGTCGTCCAATTGTTAGATGTTTGTAGTGCATGACAAGATGCTTGTAGTAACAATAGGTCAACCTGAATAAAATAAAAAAGACATATATATCAAACTGACTGTGCTGTTAGTGATGGAACTGCTCTGCCCCTGCTCCCACAGATATGGGCTGCCTGTGAACTTCCAGGCCATGCTGCTCCAGCCCAACAAGAAGAACATGAAGAAACTGAGGGAGGTTCTCAATGACCTATACAAACACCTGGACAGCAGCGCTGCAGCTGTCATCGACGTGAGTAATTAGACCTGATATATACCCATTGTGTCCAGATGAATACCTGTTGTATCTTTGTAGTAATGGGGCATTGCGATGCCAAATATATGTTGTGTATTAAAAATTCTGGTAAATTAGATAAATGAGATTTGAAATTGTCTGGTCCAGCAGACTTGTTAGACAACCACATTATCCCTGTCGTGTTCATTAGCTTACACGGTAAATAACATGGTTTCTGTTATCTTTCTTTATTCCTTTGTAGTCTGCCATGGATATCCCTGGTCTGAACCTGAGCCAGCAGGAGTACTACCCTTATGTTTACTACAAGATAGACTGCAACCTACTGGACTTCAAATAGAGTTCCACTGTACCTGACCCCTCTGTTCTGTCTTGTCTTTATGCTGAGTACCGACTAACTTGTGTTTTCCCGTAAATCTTTCTCCTTGTCTTGCTCTTTTCCCAGTTCTCTGCTCTCCTCTAATCCTCCTCTCCTCTAATCCTCCTCTCCTCTAATCCTCCTCTCCTCTAGTCCTCCTCTCCTTTAATCCTCTAATCCTCCTCTCCTTTAATCCTCTAATCCTCCTCTCCTCTAATCCTCTCCTCTAATCCTCCTCTGCTCTAATCCTCCTCTCCTCTAATCCTCCTCTCCTCTAAACCTCCTCTCCTCTAAACCTCCTCTCCTCTAAACCTCCTCTCCTCTAATCCTCCTCTCCTCTAATCCTCCTCTCCTCTAATCCTCCTCTCCTTTAATCATTTTATCCTCCTCTCCTCTAATCCTCTTCTCATCTAAACCTCCTCTGCTCTAATCCTCCTCTGCTCTAATCCTCCTCTGCTCTAATCCTCCTCTCCTCTAATCCTCCTCTCCTCTAAACCTCTTCTCCTCTAATCCTCTTCTCATCTAAACCTCCTCTCCTCTAATCCTCCTCTGCTCTAATCCTCCTCTCCTCTAATCCTCCTCTGCTCTAATCCTCCTCTGCTCTAATCCTCCTCTCCTCTAATTCTCCTCTCCTCTAATCCTCCTCTGCTCTAATCCTCCTCTCCTCTCCTCTAATCCTCCTCTCCTCTAATCCTCCTCTCCTCAGCTCATTCCATGTGGTTTAAATAACATAAAGTCACCCCTCCATTTGTACAAACTGAGGACAAACAATGGCTTGATGTTAATTTTGTTGGTTTTGTTTACAGATTTTTTTGAAAACCACATAATCAAAAGTACACTGTATTTAAAGGCCCATTGCAGTCAAAAATGTGATTTTCTTGTGTTTTATATATATTTCCACACTGAGGTTGGAATGAAATTGTGGAATTATTATAATGACATTTTAGTGTAAGACCGACTCAAATTTCAGCCTGTTTTGGTGGGATGGAGTTTTGGCCTGACTGGTGACAAATTATTGTTATTATTATTATTATTGCCAGGTCGCAGTTGCAAATGAGAACTTGTTCTCAACTGACCTACCTGGTTAAATAAAGGTGAAATAAAAAAAATTAAAAAAAAATTGTTAATTTTTGACCATTTTAATTGAAAACAATCCCAGTATTTACTTGTTACACAGAAATGATTTGATATTTAGGTAAACTGGCTGCATTGGGCCTTTAACTATGTGCTGAAACAAATGAGATCTCTAAATATCAATGTATGGTAGTTTATGCATTTTCAGTCATTCCACATCTGTGTTGTGCATATTGATAGCTATATCTTTGTGTGGTACTATTCATAGATACTTGTATATGTGAGCAATTTGTTATTTTACCTGCACATCCAAGCACATCTGGTACGTGTTCATGAGGTATTGGTTCACCTTGGCAACAAAGATGCTATATTTGTGTGTTTCTCATGTTGTGTATATTTGATGTTAAAATATATATAAATATGTATGTGTAAGCAATGAGCATTATGTATGCCATCAATAGATAAACAGTCAATATGAAGAAAATTGTCTGTATTTTGTCTGTGATTGGGGTTAGGGTTTGTCTGTGTTGGTAGGCTATATCGGTAGGTAAGGTTGTAAATATTACATATTGACAACATATTACAATGAATGTCCCATCCCTGCAGGAATCTTCCACATTTACAGTTGTGTGTGAGAGAGAGCTAGAGAAAGAGAGTGAGTCATGCTCGGCCTCTGCAGAACTAAGGGCAGGGTAGTTACAGGAAGTTCCTCCATAGAGAAGTCGGAATGCACATACCCATTACGAAATCACTGCCATCAAACATTAATATGAGGAATTCAATATGAATAGAAATGTGCATTCAACTCCATCATTGAGAAATATTATGTGTTTGAGAGCATAACAATTGCCAGAGTAGCCTAGACATTGCCTAGATATATTCACATACACTGTACTCTATCAAATTGGACAGCAGATGGCACAAAATAACAGGGAAAGTGGGAAATATAATCCTTTAACTGCGCATGTCATGTATGCGTTCCTCTGAAGTCGACCGAAACCTGACAGGCGTTCAGACCATGCAAATAATCCGTCATATGACTGGTACCCACACGAAAACACTGCAAGGCAGGGGAAATAATCATCGTCGGTGGTGCTGCTGCTGTTGCGAGAGAGAGGGAACCGCATCTCTTCCGATGTCTTCAGGCTGCCCGGATCGTTTATTTATCTGCGGCTCCCCGTTTATTCGTGTCATCACCGGCCCTTCTCGGTCGATAGAATGAAAGGATGGCCAAGCGGCGAGATGCGGACGAGGAGAGCGGAGAGCTGATCGGCCCTGCTGCGGTCCAGCGAGATGAGCCGCCGTATCCCGGGCTGGCAAAAATGGACGGAATGGAAGAAAGAGGGGGAGATGAACTGTCTTTGGAGGAGATTTTAATGCTCTACAGCCAACCGATAAATGAAGAGCAGGCTTGGGCAGTGTGTTACCAATGCTGCATAAACCTGGCTCAGGGACATAGGAGGAGGAATTCTGGCCCAGTTGCCGATGCCTCGGTGATGGATACTGCGAAAAGGATTGAGGGACCGCGGGATGTGAGGATTCAGAAAGACGGAGCTGTCAAATTACAATATGAAGGCTGTGATGGTAGGTACAATAATTATGTAATGATGATGTTTTGCAATGCATTCATGGTTTTTCCTGTCGCCTTTTTTCATTTATCCAACACATTGGTAATATTACCTGTTCCTAGAATGAGAAAATCTGTAATAATTTATGTAGAAATGAGGTCAACAAGGCAGCAGCATACCGATTGATAGATTCATATGTCATGCTTTCCTATTGTTGGCTATTGCATTTAGTCAGCTGGCTCAGTTGTTGTTGTTTTCCCCCATCACACATCACATGTTCATGTTCATCATTCACACTCCATAAAATAGCCTACTGAGATGAAAAAACAACAACATATTTCCAGGGCACAATTTGTTGCTGCCCAGAGTAACGTACAATGGGTGGTGGGGGGGTAGGCTACCTTGATAGGCTACCTGTGAGTGACTGGAAGATGTGGCCCCTTATCAAGCTTTTGTTTTTGTAAACATGGAGTGCTTTCACTGCCACAAAGACCCTCAACCAATGGTATGATGGCCCCAAGCCTCATCATCATCATCATCATCATCGTCATCATCATCATCATCATCATCATCATCATCACTGTAGTCATCAATGGACTTACACCCTAACAGCTAAGGCCTAGCTAAACTCTAAGAAACAGAATAACTGTTGACATTGTCTTGTGTCACACCTGATATGACACAGCAAGTAATGTGTGTAGTCTGGGTGTGCCTTTGAAATTGCCTAGCTACCCATACTCCTTGCTCCGGCCAAACGCTACGCAACACCCATGGGCGTTAGTTTCTGAGTGCGTCTCTGACCCTCCACCTAGCCTCTGTCGAGTCCCCAACAACCGGATGTTATGGTTTTCAGGGGAAATGGAAAGAGAGCCTGTGACATGACTTACGCTTTTGGATGTTAATAAGGCAACACCATCTTAACTCCTTCACATGTACTGGGTTGGTTGAACAGTGCAGAAAATAACCTCCTCGACAAGACCAGTATATAGAGGATCTAGTTTCAGGTGTTCATTTTACGCCTGCTACGTTAGGTTACCCTTCACTGAATGCGAACACACTCGGGGCTGTCTGATTGGTCCTTGAAACCAATGGGTTGGGCCAAATCCAGAACAAACATGGGTAAAGTTGCGGCTTGAAAATGAGTCATTGGATTTCATACTCTGATAGGGCGGCAGGTAGCCTAGCGGTTAAGACCGTTGGGTCAGTAACCGAAAGGTGAAAAATATGTTGATATGCCCTTGAGCAAGGCACTTAACCCTATTTGCTCCTGTAAGTCGCTCTGGATAAGAGCGTCTGCTAAATTACTAAAATGTCCAATGTAATTGGTTAAAGATGATCCAATCGCTGATGACGTTGTTTTGTACATCGCCCCTCATCACCACAAACGACTTCAATGATGGCAATCTCAGACTAAAGTATTTAGCTAAATAATTGAGTGTGAGTCATCAGGCTACCTGTGAAAGTGACTATGAATTACAATGAACGTGTCTTGTCTTGCATGTGGAAAGTTCCTGTCAGTCTTCCTCCTCGCTAGTATCCTGTAATCAGATTCCCAGATAGCAGACTCTATTTCACATGGAATATGTCTTTATTTATTTACCCATGGTGTCACAGGGAAGCTGTAGCCTAGTTCTTACTCAGTTACACACCTTGAGTCAATGTGTGTTGAGTCAATTGTATGGCTTATTGGCTTTGTACTCAATGTACATGCTTGATCAGCTTTTTTACATTTACATTTGAGTCATTTAGCAGACGCTCTTATCCAGAGTGACTTACAGTAGTGTGTGCATACATTTTCGTACTTTTCGTACTGGTCCCCAGGGGGAATCAATCCCACATCCCTGGCGTCGCAAGCGCCATGCTCTACCAACTCAGAAAAAAGGGACCTTTTTGGCGTTTATGAATGTGCATTCGTTTATGAATGAGTGTGCATAGTAATGGTGGGATTTGTGGTGTACTGTATATTATTTGATGTGCCTGGCAATGTATTAGTAACTCAGCAACAGTAATGTGGATGGGAGGTTTTCATGGTTCGCTACTGGTCTGAGGATGGCTACCCTACAGGTAATGCTGTTATTAAATGTGTTATCATCACGTGTGTTGTTACACATTATTAATCTGTGATTATTACATTAATATGATTTATGCTATTAATCTGTTCAGTTAATGTAGATAGGCTAACTTTATTCTAAAGACGCCTTACTTTTTCTGGTGCCTTAAACCATTATAATATCTTTCTACACTGAGAAATGCATATTTGATGGATTCTCAGAAGGACTGACCACTCTGATGTCTGGTTAACTGGGCTACAGAGCACGGTATATCACCCAAGGTATATCAGCCATCCCAGCTGTGTTCAGAGAGAGAGATAGATAAGAGACAGACAGACAGACAGAAAAACTGAGAGAGAGCATTCTTCCAACCAATTTGTCACAGACCCACCAACCCTGTCCCTATTCCCACTGACCAAAAATATGTGTGACAAAATGTAGCTACTCTTACTCCATTTCCCCAGTTTCCTCATCGTACCCAGATTGATAGCATTTGTCATAATGTTTACTGTGTCCTTGCTGTTGTTCATATTGTATCACACCGTAGCTCTGTGGGTGTGTCTGAGGCCTTGTATTGAGCATCTTCCAGGTCTCTGTTTCAGATATCTTTCCCTCAGTGATGAAGCCAGGATTTGGCAGTAACAAAAGCAAGTTGTTTTGTCTTACTTTGAGTGTCAAAATAAGCCTGGTTCCTCTAGGTTTCTTCCTAGGTTCCTGCCTTTCTAGGGAGTTTTTCCTAGCCACTGTGCTTCTTTCTGCATTGCTTGCTTTTTGGGATTTTAGGCTGGGTATCTGTATAGCACTTAGTGACAACTGCTGATGTAAAAGGGCTTTATAAAATACATTGGATTTGAAAATAAGCACCATTGGTTTAGTCGCAGATTCAAGGACATTGGTTGTGAGTAGCCTGCATCTTGTTTTTTCTCATCAATGAATGGGGCAGTCATGAGCAAATGATTTGAACATGTTGTTTTGCATGATGTTGCAATACAATAGAATGTGTCATTGTGTATGTGGAGAGGGTCATCGTACATAATCTGCTTGGTCATGTTATTGAAGTTAATAATAATGTTTTGACGATGACGTGGTGGCTTGGAGGAACATTTAGGCCTAACACAGAGGTTTGTTGAATGAAGTGTATTGATGGATTTTAGCTGGTGTATGCGGCCGGCCAAAGGCAGGGTGAGGCAGATTCAGTGAGAGAGGCAGAGACAGGGTGTCATCAGTAGTCACATGCCACCAACCAAGTGGTGAGAATGAACTGCTGCTTTCATTGACTGTAATGAAGTTGTCTTCACGACACATTCCACAATCTTCTTCTTCTTCTTCTTCTTCTTCTTCTTCTTCTTCTTCTTCTTCTTCTTCTTCTTCTTCTTCTTCTTCTTCTTCTTCTTCTTCTTCTTCTTCTTCTTCTTCTTCTTCTTCTTCTTCTTCTTCTTCTTCTTCTGTTTTTGGTCATATAAAGAATCCTGGCCCTATTACCTACTGTGTTACAGCATATAGGCAAGGTTAGCCCCCATGGTAGTCAATCTGTGTTATAATATACTTGTGTTGTACCTATTTTGCTCAAGATGGTGGTTCCGCCTCACTTGATTAAACAGCTTTAATTTTCTGATTGTCTGGTAATAATAATCTTGTTTGACTGAGTAGATTATTTTCATAGCTGATGACCACTTAGTATTGAGTTTCCTCCATCATGGAGTCACCGGAGCCTTTGTTGCTTGTCGACCTTCTGACTCTGGCTGATCAGCGTTCGAGTTCCCAGAGAGTTGCCATGGCAACTGCAGTCAGCAGCTCCATGTGAGAGACCTAAATGCATACAGTATCCCATAACATATTAGGCACAGATAAAGGGAAAAAGGTTAAATAAGAATATTCAGGCTGTATTTGAGGCGTTAACCTGTTAACCATGTTAAAACTGACAACTCACATGCTGTTTCCTCTGCAGACATTGTCATATTGGATAATCGACACATAAATACATCTGTCCTTCAGATACAGTGTACGGAAACATTCTGAGTGAACCAGCAGCAGGATTTTTTGATTGAATTGTGGCCTCAGTTTTAGATACAGTAAAGGTTTAGAATGAACAATACATGCCTCTCTTTTGACATGAAATGGTGTGTTGGTTGGGCCAGTTGTTAACATCTTATTGTAGCTCTGAGAGTTCATTATGTTTGCATAAGACCTTCTGAGCCACAAATAGTTTCACATCCATTTCATAACCAAGCCAATGTATTTTAAGACGCTTTGCTTTAGTCATATATTCCCTGTTGATCACAACTTTCCTCTTTCTCTCCACAGGTAAATCCATCCCAGCCACATCAACAGAGGTGAGTGGCATGTTTCTGACTTCCTTGCTTCTCGGAAATGTCTTTAACAATATGAATGAGAGATGGACCGACAGTGTTCCAATGGAATTATATCTGGGGTAACCTGGCCGGCAACAGTCACTATAGTGGATGGATACTATCTGTACAAGCATAGGGCGTGTTAATCCTGTTTGATGACATGCCTGACAAGCAACCCGCTGCCAGGGGTTTTACTAGTACTGGGCACACCTTATTCACAACATCTAGATCAGAGGTTAGACTAGTGCGAATGGATATGACCCCACCTACACTATGTGTAACATGGGACTGTCATTGACAGTGAGGCAATTTCAAATACAATAGCAGTCATTCACTAAAACAAGAACATCTGAAAAAAAGATATACCATAACACCTATAACAAAATCTTAACAGTAGAGTCTATCTGGAGCTCAGAGATAGATACACCTACACTACAGACTCTCTAAGCTCTCAGCTGGTCTGACTGACTGGGCTGGCGAAATTAATGTCACCATGCGAGCTCTCCCCTTTGATGATGACTCTGGGTGACATTTAAGGGGCTAATTTGAGCGCTATATTGTAATTTACCTTCCCAGCAACCTCTTCGCAGCCTCTTCATCCAACTGACATGGTGATGGGAATAGTTCAATTCCGACAAATACAACTTTATTTATCCTCTCAGGGGCAAACAACAGTGCTGTTCAAGTAGTCTCGCGTACAGCCTGGGGAGGAGGTTACTGCTCAAGAGTAGCAATAGCTATTGTTCTCTGTGTATCAGGTGATGTGGCTAGCTAGCGTATTTGTGTGTTAGTACGTCATCATCATTACCACCAGGCTAGTAGTATTAGGGAACATGATATTACAAGCATTTTGCTACACCCGCAATAACATCTGCTATACATGTGTATGTGACCTTTAAAATCTGTCTGTCTGTCTGTCTGTCTGTCTCTCGCTCTCTCTCTCTGAGACTGTGTGTGAGAATGCGTCAACAAAATCCCTGCTAAGCTGCTTTACGGCAGAGATGGGTTCTCCTAGTGCAGTGTGTGATGTGATGTGTGAGAGCCTGGCTGAGGAAAAGAAAATACTGGAAAGTATATCCGCATTCCAACACCCTCTTCTGACTGTCACCACATCACTGCAGATCCAGCAAAGTCTTATTATGTTACAGCTCCTGTGTGTGTGTGTGTGTGTGTGTGTGTGTGTGTGTGTGTGTGTGTGTGTGTGTGTGTGTGTGTGTGTGTGTGTGTGTGTGTGTGTGTGTGTGGTGCGTGCGTGCGTGCGTGCGTGCGTGCGTGCGTGCGTGCGTGCGGACAATTTAGTTCAGAAACATTGGTCGTGATTGGATAACATCACTTTCCCAACACTGTCACTGACGTGATTCAATCTATACTATGCTGCTGCCTGACACTGAACTATATGAAACCTGTGTTGTTGTGGCACAATTTACTACCATGAAGACAGACAGACAGAGACAGATTAGCCACTTTCCCTTGGTCCAGACACCAAGAGTGCTATGGAGGTAGAACCACATAATAGTAGCAGATGATAAGTAGCTCTCCCACAGTGCCGTGACGTCACCCTCCATAAGAACTAAAATAATTATTCTCTCAGGCCAACTAAAATAATTATTTTGGCTAGCTAGCAGATAGCACGCTGCTTTGAGTGTAGGTTAGTGTTAGTCATGAGTTTGCTTCCCTGGTATGCAGTACAGGGGTAGAACACTGTCACATAAAGGGGAAACTCTTGAAGAATGCCTAGTCTCCTTGGTAACACTACTCTCTTACTGCTTCTTACTGCTGGGTTATGTTTCATACTTTCATTATGTCCCAGGCAGTCAGGTCATCTCCTCTCTGTCAGAGTTCAACTGTTCAGGGAGGGTGATTTTTAAGAGAAAGCCTTTGAAGTTTGGAAGAGGAGGATTACATCAGTTGACCTAGTAATGACTAGTCAGACAGCATGGTGTTTAATGTAAACAAGAACTCTATTGGAAATAGTCTGGCTGGACTGATTAACTACACGGTCAAAGGAAAAGCTTTCTTCTCTGATCAGCTGCTGAATAGTGTAATTGAATATTTTGTCCAAAACAGTATGAACATTCCCATTCATTCCATCTTGAAAATTGTTAGATGGGTTTAGTTTAATGTGTGCTGAAGTTGGTTTGTGCGTGCACGCCAGGGAATCAGGGGGTGTGTCGGCTGAACTCTCAGGCGGAGCTGAACGTCAGTCATATGACTCAGAGGTCATGGGGTTGAGCACAACGTCTCTCCTCTTGCCTTCTCTCAAATCACTGCTTTGGCTAAAGCAATGCCCTCTACTTTACCTGTAAACTCTGTTATGAAATTATCATGAAAACTATTCTAAAACCCTTATCTGATGATATTAAAGATCAACAAAGCGTTTCCTGCCTTCGCTCCTCTGCTATCAATCCCTTTTCTTTTTTGTTGTTGATATATTTAGTCATTAAGTTTTTTTCCCAGTTTTCATATTTCATATTTCAAGTTATTACATATTTCAGGATTTACAATTTCAGATTGCTTCATACAGTTACATGTTACAGTTACAGCACCCTTAGTCTCCTGGGTCATGGACTACCTGACCGGTAGGCCACAATTTGTGCGACTACAGAGCTGTGTGTCAGAACGGGCAGTGAGCAACACAGGGGATGGATGTGGAAATGGTTGGGTCATACAAGTTCCTGGGAGTCCATATGGACAGCAGGCTGGAATGTGCTGGTAACACCGGGGCTCTGTACAAAAAGGGCCAGAGCCGACTCTACTTTCTGAGGAGGCTTAGGTCCTTCAACGTGTGCAGTAAACTACTGCATACCTTCTACCAGTCTGTGGTGGCCAGTGCCATCTTTTTTGCAGTGGTGTGCTGGGGCGCCAACATAAAAGCCGGTGATGCTTCTCTGGTGAATAAGATGATCAGGAAGGCTAGCTCTGTTCTGGGGTTTAGCCTTGACACTCTAGAGGAGGTGGCGGAGAGACGGATCCTGGCCAAACTGCAGAGGAGCACCTTCAGTCACAGACTGATCCCACCACTGTGTGCCAGAGAGCGCTACAGGAAGTCCTTCCTGCTGGCGGCTATTAGACTATTTAATGCCTCACCGGGGTGCTGTGCCGTCGTCAACATAGACCTGGAACTGTTGGGGTGTTAGGACCTAGTTTATCAATTATGCATCCATCCGTGAGTAACTCTGGTCTGTAATCACTCATTCACTCAGGACTTATTTATTCATTCAGGTCTGTATATACATATTCATGTACAGTTGTTATATCATATCACGTGCAATATTGTAAGTAATTCTTGGACTTAACTTACGTAGTCATTCACTCAGGAATGTATATTAGTATCCTGTCAGTTGTATCTTTTTTCATTGCTTTTAGTATATCGAATGTACAATACGTGCATTTATCTATAATTAAACCCTGCGCACTAAGGACTGTATTTTAAGGGAATTACTATTATTACCCTAAATTATATCATACACACATTTAGCTATTTAAGTATCTCTTCCTGTCATTTACCTGTACAGTTAATGTAACCATGCAAATATTCACTTACCTGTAAATGTAACTGTATATTTACCTGTACAGTTAATTTAACCATGCAAAATATTCACTTACCTGTTCATTTAACCAGTCTGTATATTAAGTAAAATATTACTACCCACACTTATATCATACGCACTTTTAGCTATTTAAGTATTTCTCTGCCATCGACCTGTTGTCACGAGTGGGTGCAAGCATAGACCAAGACGCAGCGCAGGGATAGTAATTCAACATTTTATTTATACTATGTATAAACCAACTCAAATGTACGAACTAACAAAACAAACAAACACACGATGTACAAACGTCACGTTTACAAAACAAACACGAATGAACGGACGTATCAAATGTGGCACACTTACTGTCACCGTGACTGCGAAATATACGACAACGACCCACATCCCCGGTGTGGAACATACAAACCTATGTAGGAACCCTAATTAGAGACGATGCACTACAGCTGCCTCTAATTAGGGATCCAACACAAACCACCACCAGAAACAGAAAGAAAAGAACTGTCAGACTCTGACCTTGGCTACATAGTGAAGCAAATAGGTTTCTCTATGGCCAGAGCCTGACACCTGTATAGTATAGTTAACCATGCACCATCCACCAATGTATAGTGAACATATTCCGCCATCCACCCATACTATGCAATGTCTTTTTATAGCTTTTTTGCACTCCAGACTTCTTGTATTTTGATACTTTTTCATACTGCCGCTCTATGTATCGTGTATCTGTCTTTTGTGTATTATCGTTCTGGCATTTTGCATCTGCCCTGTGTTTTTTTAGTAGCTGCTTTACAATGAAATTTCCTAAAGTACCTATCATCACCTATCATCATCACAATCATTTAGATAGGTCAGATGGTCAGGCATTCAAGGTCATGGACATTTTGGCATTGTTCAAAGGCAGTGCTTCTCACTTCTGGTCCCGGGGATCCGTAGGGGTGCACATTACCTCTACCCACCCCCTATACACCCAACCCCAATGAGAGGCTTGATGGGTCCCCAGGGCCAGGACCAAGAAACACAGCTCAAAGGTATATGGTCGCAGATTCTCAGCAGGGCCAGCCACACATAATGGAGGCAAATCAGATATTTAAAAATAAATAATAACAATAAAATCAACATCAGTCTGTTGTTGACTGCCTCTAACCAAGTTCAGACATTAGCAGTGAAGCCATTCATCAATTATGTATTGAATAGATTGATTCGTTGCCTTGCAAAGGAGATACTTAGATAGTTTCACAACTGAATGCATTCAACTGAAATGTGTCTTCCGCATTTAACCCAACCCCTCTGAATCAGAGAGGTGCGGGGGGCTGCCTTAATCAATGTCATCGGCATCCAGGTAGCAGTTGTTTTGGGAGAAGAATCTACCGGCAGAGTTTTCCACCTTGCCGGCGCGATGATGACTTTCGGTTGCTGGCTCAATGCTTTTGCAGTTCTCTATCCAATGACAACCCTATAATACGATCACATTGTGAGAGATTGAGGCAGGTTTTCTGATCTGGTTCAAAGGCTCCATTGTTTAGGCAGCCCCCTCCATGTGAGGTTGTGTACTTTTTATTAAATCTTATTTCAGAAAGTCTGGAAGATGGCACTCCCTGATTTCTCGTTCAGTTATTGGGTTAAAACTACAGTAATTAAGAGGGGAGGGGTGGAGTGGAGAGGAGAGGAGAGGAGAGGAGAGGAGAGGAGAGGAGAGGAGAGGAGAGGAGAGGAGAGGAGAGGAGAGGAGAGGAGAGGAGAGGAGAGGAGAGGAGAGGAGAGGTAGCAGTTCAATTCAGAGCTCTGCAGCTAGCTGTCTGTTTTTTCTGATGTCACATGCAGTGTTTCTGCTGTCTTTACAAAAGTAGTGCACTACATAGGGAATAGGGTGCTATTTGGGACACACACTACTGTCTCTCGGTAACAGGACAGGACACCCCTTATGTAGCCTTTCTCAGAAACATTTACACAAATTAAGGTGGACAAAATAACACACATGGATCAGTTATATGTGCTGAAGCATTTTTACAATGGGTCACATGATATAATGGTGGAAAGCTTTAGTATTGCTGTTGGTACACTACATGGCCTTCAAATGTGGGGCGGCAGGTAGCCTAGTGGTTAGAGTGTTGTGCCTGTAACTGAAAGGTTGCCGGATCGAATCCCAGAGCTGTCGTTGTAAATAAGAATTTGTTCTTAACTGACTTGCCTAATAAAATAAAGGTTTAATAAAAAAATAAAAACAAAGTGGATTTGGTTATTTCAGTCACACCCTTGCTGACAAGTGTATAAAATTGAGCACACAGCCATGCAATCTCCATAGTCAAACATTGGGAGTAAAATGGCCTGTACTGAAGAGCTCAGTGACTTTCAACGTGGCATTGTCATAGTTAATCAAATTTCTGCCCTGGTCAACTGTAAGTGCTGTTATTGTGACGTGGAAACGGCTCAGATGTGAAGTTATAGGCCACACAAGCTCACAGAACAGAACCGCTGAAGTGCATTGCATGTAAAAATGTCTGTCCTCGGTTGCAGCACTCTCTAGCGAGTTCCGAACTGTCTTTGGAAGCAACATCAGCACAATAACTGTTCATCGGGAGCTTCATGAAATTGGTTTCCATGGCGGAGCAGCCGCACACAAGCCTAAGATCAACATGTGCAATGCCAAGCTCCATATTAATGCTCATGATTTTAGAATGAGATGTTCGACGAGCAGGTGTCCACATACTTTTGGCCATGTAGTGTATCTCTTGGAACCCAGAACACAATATTAATGTGCGTTGGCTAGGTACTATGTTAGATACATTTTTTTAGGAGAGACTACTGTTGATGGTATGTAAAAACCACTCAGACCAGAAACGCATGGTCTGACAGTGTCTTCCTGTTAGGTTGCTGCCAACTAAAGGACTTCATGTTTACTGGGGCTACTGTGCAATATGACTTATTTCCTGTGACAGGACTAATGAGGAGGTATAATTGCAAATCCTTCATTCCCCACATTATTATATTCTCCAATCATTTACTTCTCTAAAACATTATAGCGCTGATTCAAATAACTGATTAGCACACTAATAGTGAAGATCGGAGTACCATGTAAGCTACTACACTTGGTCTGTGTCTGAAATGGCACACTATTCTCTATAGTGCACTACTCTCTACCAAGCTCTGGCAAAAAGTAGTGCCCACTGTTCCCTACATAGGGATTGGAAGTAGGGTGCCATTTCATATTTGCACTTGGTCACACATATCTACACACCCCTGTAGTGTAGGACTAGGGTGGCAAAGCTAGTAAACTACCGGTAATTTACCAAAGTTACCAGAATCTTCTGTATCTTGTCTTTTGTATATCTTCAGTACCAAAGTTACCAGAATCTTCTGTATCTTGTCTTTTGTATATCTTCAGTACCAAAGTTAGCAGAATCTTCTGTATCTTGTCTTTTGTATATCTTCAGTACCAAAGTTACCAGAATCTTCTGTATCTTGTCTTTTGTATATCTTCAGTACCAAAGTTAGCAGTTTGACACCAAAATATTTACAACAAAGACATATTGACATAGTAAACTAAATAGAAGTGGACATATTAAACACCAATGGTATTCACTAAGTTGACGGTTTATGTTTTACAGCTTTGTCATTCTATTTTTTTTTATCTGAAAATTATTATTTGATTATTTGATATATTTAACATGTCATACATGTGACAATTGTGTAACTTTTTTTATTACTTTAGTTAATTGTATTTTTTATTTTAAAAAATAGCAAATATTTTCTTACTTACATTAAAAAAAAATTCTGCATTGTTGGTTAAGGGCTTGGAGGTAATCATTTCACAGTAAGGTTTGCACCTGTTGTATTTGACGCATGTGACAAATACAATTTAATTTGATTTGATAATCTGTGATAATCTGAAGTACCCACTATCTGAATGGCCACTAGATTGTGATAGATTACATAAAATCCTTGAAATGTACCAATATTTAGGTATTTTACTGGTAAACTTGGAAAGTTTCCAGTAATATACCCTACAGTGGAGGCTGCTGAGGGGAGAATGGCTCATAATAATGGCCATAACGGAACAAATCGAATGGCATCAAACACCTGGAAACCATGGAAACCATGTGTTTTATGTATTTTATACCATTCCACTGATTCCGCTCCAGTCAAGCCCATTCTCCCCAATTAAGGTTCCACCAACCTCCTGTGATACCCTCCTTTTGCAACCCTACAGTATGTAGGACTCCATCCCAGCTTTCCTTGTTGTGATTGACCTATCATAGCCTTCTGAGAGAGGGCAGTGGAACTGTCAGCCTTAGGTCGTGTCCCAAATAACATAATATTTAGGGCACTACACAGGAAATAAGGTGCCATTTGGGATGCAAACTTAATTCTCAGAGGCCAGTGGAGTAGAGACAAGCTGAGAACAACCTATCCTGAGTAGAGTGTTTTTACTCCTTCACTCCCCTGTCAGAACCCTGGGCTTGATATGGGAAGACAAGGTTAAATGTTCCTCTACCAACTGGAGTGGTTTATTACGCCTTCAGTTATTACATCATTTGTTAATGGTTTATACCTGAGGTCTTGTACTATGAATGTGATCTTGAATGTGTGACAGAACCACTCAATGGTTTAATGATTTATATAGTTTTTTTTTTACAATTTTCTTTTTTTTATATCACTTAGTCCTGCGTGTTGGAGCTCGAAGCCTAAGATTTTCACTGTACCCTGCAATCACACTATTCTATTTATATTGATTGTCTTCCTAACCTTACTGCATTTTGCACTACATTTGCACACTGTATATAGATTCTCTATTGTGTTATTGACTGTACGTTTGTTTATTTTCATGTGTAACTCTGTGTTGTTTTTTTGTCACACTGCTTTGCTTTGTCTTGGCCAGGTCGCAGTTGTAAATGAGAACTTGTTCTCAACTGACCTACCTGGTTAAAAAAAGGTGAAATAAAAAACATTTTTAAAAAAACACCTGCAACCCTGTACATGACTATTAAACATTCAGAATCTGAAGACAACTTGACACCTTGACAAAATATGTTAGTTTCTTCAAACACGGGTGAACTGAAGCCAGGCGTTATGGCAGTGGGTTATGTAAAATAAAACCCCATTGTCTCAAAGAAAACATTGTAGCCCTCCTCAGGAATAAGTAAGAGATGGAATGGGATTTGGGCCTGAATGTAAGTCACATTAGTGTCTTTGTATGAGGCTGAATGATGCTGAGCCAGCAGTCTTATGACTATGGAAGATGAAAGATTAGTATTTGTGGTTGTTGATGCACAAGAGTGGCCATGTTGCATAAATGCTAGCCTCACACAGTCAAATTGCTACTGAAAAGGTACTTATTTCATATAGGCCTGGAGGTTTCTTATTAACACATTCAAATCAATTAAATTATCTATTTCTGTTTAAAATGGACAATCAATTATCTATTCAATTCTAGTCACAATTATTCGTATTCATTCACCTTCAGATTGTGTAAAGGAAACAGGTTGAGCCCATTGCAGAGGTCTAGGCAGAGGTTTGAGGGAGAAGTCTCCATGGTCAACAAATGTGTTAAAGGCGCAGTGCAGTTAAAAACATGATTTTCCATTTTTTAAATTATATTTTCACTTTAGGTCGAAATAGCACTCTGTGAATATGATCATAATGCCCTTTTTGTATAAGATAATTTCAAAGGCCAAAAGAGGGTCAGGGAAATAAATGATAAAAAATATATATTTTGGAGTTATTTTCATTAAATAAACACACACAGTGATATAAATGACATAAAGTGATGATTTGAAATTAAATTACAAAGACTGCATGGGGGCTTTACTGACAGAAAGCTGCACAGAGGCATCGTAACACACAGTGCTTCTCTCTGTCTGGACTATTTAAAACCCCTATCCTTGGTAGGGTGTGGTACGTTAAGATATTCACGTTGACCTGAAGAGGGTGTGGTACTGGTATGGTGTTTACAGGAAAAGGCTAGATTGTGTGTAAAGAAAACTTGTATTCGTGTGACAGAACCATTCCCTGCCCCGTGATCAGCCCTCTCTCTCTCCCTCTCTCTCTCCATGTGAAGAACACAGGCAGTCTGTTTTATCTTGTTTTACCTGCTCATGGCTGGCTTCACTGCACAGTTAAAATCCCCACTCTCTTGACACCCATTCCTTCCTCGTTCCATTCCTTCACCTAGTTTAGTCACAAGTGAAGAAAGGAGAAAGTGACGTATCATTGGAACAGTCATGTTAGTGTTAGCTCTCCTCCTGACTGAGGGAGTAAATTGCAGTTAAAACCACCCTGTCTCCTACCTACTTAAATAATGCTGTAGCTATCAATTAAAAGCTGCTCAGATCATGGGTTTGTCTATGTAGATCTTGAATCAATCAAATATGCACAGTCAATGTTTATGCATCTACTTAAAATGTAGGCTACCTCCCATGCATATGCCCTTTTGTGAAAACTGGAAGGATTTAACAGTGAGTCATTATTGTCAGGCTCTAGGAGTTTCCCTACGTGTTTATTAGGTGCATCATTCTTCTGAGGGATTCTTCTCAGTGTTCTAAATCCTATGTTCTGTCTTCACTCTTCAGACTGAATGCTATGCATGCTTCATACTTTGATCTTTGACTAGCAAGGAACAATAACAGCAGAACCTGAATATCAAACACACCTCAACAGTAGAGGCTTGAAATTCCACATGTCTTACGTTGGCTTGCCTAGTGTCAGTTGGGCCTATCACAGCTAAGTTCACTTTGGTTTGTTCTACAATGCAGTCTGGATGAAAGCTGCTTAGACAAGAGTTTATAGGCAGACTTTAGTATTTTGGATTGGAGAGTGACTGGTCTCATAGCACAGTGCAGAGATGGTGGTGTTGTGTGTCTCTGGCGGGCTGTGTAACAGCAGTGAGTGTAGAGTGAGGTGTGATGTAACATCAGAGGGGAGGTGGGGAAGAGCAGGGCAGGGTGGGGTGCAGCCAGACAAAGATGGCTCCTCAGGGTGCAGAGGTTCCCAGGTTCCCACTGAGCCAGGGTAGTGTTCTGTAGTGCTGTGTTCTAGAGGAGGTCAGGACAGATCCACTCACATGACTCCTCCTGGATGACTACTGATCTGAACAGGGTCCTGTGACCTTGTCCATGAAGTCTGATCTACAAAAACACACCAAACCCCTTCCTCTTTTCTCTTACTTTCTTGCTCTCTTTTTCACTCTCTTCCTTTCTCTCACTTCAGTTTCATTCCTTCTCTCTCCCTCCCTATTTCTATCTATCTTCATTCTCTCCCCCTTAATCCCTTTCACTCTCCCCTCCCCTCCCTCCATCCCCCCTTCTCTTCACTTTCTCTATCTCTCCTGCACTCTCTCTTTCTCATTCTCTCTCTCGCCCTCTTTCTCTTTTTCCCTCTCTCCTTTCTCACTTTCTCAGCAGCATTCAGGTTTGCAGTGTAATCCTGTGTGATTTCTCAGTCAGTCTTTTGCCTTGGGCTTGGCAGCTAGGCCAGCACTGGTCTCATTCTCCGTGATCTGCCGTTCAGAAGCCAGATCCACCTGATTAACAAAGGGAAGCCGCTGCATTCACTGGGACTGCTAACATCTTTCTCACACCCCTACTAGATTTGGACTTAAGCATGAAACAGTACAGATATTCTCGATTAATAAATGTATGCATAAGATTTAAATCACTCTGCTGAAGCTCTTGAATATTTGTTGTTTCTTAAATATATAATGCGTACGGTATCTATACGTGTCTTTGTGTCATTGTAATGGCCAGTATTCTCTGCTGGCTCAGTCAAGTCACATTATTACTGACTAATCTGTTAAGGTCTGCCTTGCTTTTAAAGGTTGAGTCGTTCTCTTGAATGAAAGGGTCTTGTGTTTCTGTAGCACATGCCACAGCTGAAAGCATGGGACAGTCTTGTGCAAGGGCATGAAAGGAGATTATATATATTACATAACTAGGAACGAAGACACAAACCCATATTTATTGTTGTTTTCCAGGAGATTAACAGCTGAATAACACAAATCAAGGAAAATTATTCCAAATCCGTTGATTCAAAACATGAAGGCATTGTCGTTTTGGCATGATTCTTGGATGCCAATGATGAACGTATATGGATGGCAATATAATGATACCCAGTTTGTTGTTACTTGTGTCCTTCAGGTGATGGAGTCTCTGGGCATCATGATCTACAAGGCACTGGACTACGGTCTGAAGGAGAGCGAGGAGCGGGAGCTGAGCCCACCCCTGGAGCAGCTCATAAACCTCATGACCAACATGGGCGAGGCCGAAAGAGACGCCTGCCCTGACGAAGGTTATGAGGCCACCGAGGAAGAGGAGGAGGCCGAAGACGACCCTATCAACATCTGTAACGTCCGTGGCTACAGAGACATCCTGAGGGTAGGCAGCTGTTGATTGAGGGAGGGTGGTGATTAAAAATGATTAAAAGCAAAAATCTAACTACATGGGTAAATGGCAGAGTTAATAAGGAAATAGTTGTTTTTCTGCTGTCGGGCCATCATGTGCAGTCAGCTACAATATAGTGGTGATCAGGGCAGGTCACGGTCATGGTACTGGAGCCTGCAGTTGTTGTATGTGTGTCTTTCCTCCAGTAGTGATGAGAGTATCATCTATACTAGATCCACCCAGCATGTCCAGTAATGTTGAGAGAACAGACATCATACTAGATCCACCCTGTGAGTCCTTAGATGCCCCAGTGGTGTTTACATAACCACAGTCTTCAGCCTTCCATCCGACCCGGCCCGAGGACAGACATGACAGTGGTGAAATAATGATTCTAGAGCCAGGGCCCAGGGGATGGAACCAGGTCTCCATAGAGACTGCTAGCAAGGTCATCTGAGTCTGTGGACATCTGAGCTGCCTGGGTGGCAGTGTTGCTGCTGTCTCGCCAGCCCTACTGTGCAATGGCTAGATGTCTCCTCTAATAACTCCTCTCTATCCTCCAGTCCACCCCTTGTCTCTCTCTCTCTGTCTGATGTTACCTACAGAGCCTTGCACTGAGGGACTGCCTGCCTGCCTGCCTGCCTCTCTCTCTCTCTCTCTCTCTCTCTCTCTCTCTCTCTCTCTCTCTCTCTCTCTCTCTCTCTCTCTCTCTCTCTCTCGTACTGCCTTCTAGATGTTTCACAAGATTTCATATGTATGTTCCTGTGTGATTTGCAATCAGGGATCTCCTCCTATATCAGCATGACTTGATTAAAAATAAATGGGTCAGGGAATATTGAGATTATGATGCTTCTGGGGAAAGACTCCTAATACCTATATCTACGTTTCTGCTCTAGGCTTCCTCCTCTCTACACAGCAGCATTTATCAGACAGAAATGTTGTCAATTCAGGGAATTTACTTGGTTGGCTAGATTGCATATTAGATGGCCAACCATTTTCTGTTAGAATTTGAGGAGCTATATGGGATGGTAAATGCGGTGCACTGCTGATGCCAAGATCATGCCAAGAGCACCTTCTGTTCATCTCAGATAAACAAGGACATACAGTATTTTGTAATCTGCTGTCACAAGGATACGTTCTGTCATCTGATGAATGACCCTATTTACAGTATCTATAATATTTTACTTACAGTATTACTTGTCTCTCCCTGTCTGTGTCTGTGTGTAGATGTGTGTGTCCCACCTCCCCAGCCCTGGCGACGCCCCCAGCCACTACCAGGCTGTGTGCCGTGCTCTCTATGCTGAGACCAGGGAGCTACGCTCCTTCCTGGAGAAGATCAAGAGTGCCAAAGAGGTGAGGCTACACATCAATGCGTGACCAACTGGGTTCAAACCCCCTTCTCCTGTGTGCAACAAGACTGTGTTAGTGCACTGAGCTAAAGGCTAGGAATTAGCTTGGGCAGCTAAAGAATGTCTTCAGGTCTCAGGAAAGGTTACTCATCACGTGAGCATGGTTCACCAAACCACCTCAATTCACCAATGCTCACAACACACTACACAGTACCTGACTGCATAGGACTTCAGCTTGCTTGTTCCATTGTTCATACTAGCATACTACTTAGCATGCATACCCAATACATTGCTTCATCCTATGCGGTATGCTAACCAGTGTGGATATTGGAAAAGCTCCGGTGTGTTTCTGGGGCCTGATTGACATCTCATTCTCAGGCTTCAGTGCACATAGGACCACTAAATGGTGAATCTGAATGGTCATTAACATTCACCACAAGACAACCTTGTAGTGTAAATCTGTTAGATTTGTAGACCCGGGACATATGTTCAGAGGTCGTATGACTAAAGAGACATTACTTCAGGAGATTAAGCATTTGTCTGTGTGTGTGTGTGTGTGTGTGTGTGTGTGTGTGTGTGTGTGTGTGTGTGTGTGTGTGTGTGTGTGTGTGTGTGTGTGTGTGTGTGTGTGTGTGTGTATAGACATGCTATCCCACCCCAGCATATGCCATGTTAAAGTTGGCCAGTAAGGAGCATTGATGGGAGTGATTTGTCTACCTCATGGGAAGCTGCCTGGGAATAGCTGTAGGTTTTGTTGTCAAAATATTCTGCTCAGTCTCTCACCTGGCTGGGGAGTAGAGTCCACTTCTGTCTGTACAGTTCTGTAGTACAGTATAATAGAGCTTAATTCTGTGGTGGTACAGATGTAGGATCTTAATTTCATCACTGTGTTGCAGGAGAACTTCTGAAGTTTGTAATTTCCACTTTGAAATTTCAGACTTTAAATCAACCACTACAAAAATGTTAATTCGTTATAATCCACATAATAATGAACATTTCCTGATGCTGCAAGATTCTTTTTCAAATTAAGATCCAAAATCTGTACATAGGTAAATCCCTAATGCTGTTGTGAACATGTCTGCATACCTAAAGGCTTAGATTAATGTCTCAATTGCTGTCTGCCACAAGGTTACATGTGCAATAGCTCTTCCTATTGCTCAACATGACTGAGTCTCTATAGAGAATTACAGCCCCCCCCCCCCCCCCCAGTCTCAGTTGTCATATATAACCTGTGAACCCAAAACATTTGCACCATTGAGGTCATACATTTTTCTGCAGGGTTTGCTATAGGAATAATCTATGTGCTCAGCTTTTGAAATTGTTCCCATGAACCACATACAGGGTGCTACTCCCCAGGGACCCATCCAGCCAAGCAGCACTCCCCTCCACAGAAGGCTACTTCTGAAAGGAGCGAAGGAATTGGACAGTTATAGAATTCACTGTTACAAAAGAGAGTGGAGAGTCTTATTATGAGGAGAGAAAGGTGTTAACTATGAAGAAGGGGATTAAAGTGTCATGCTCTGTGGTTCAGGGATCTACAGACAGTAGATCCAGTTTAGTTAGCCTAACTGGTGTATGCAACCAGACGAGTAGGCCAGGGTGTAGTCTAGTCTAGTCTACTGAATGTGGAGGCAGAGACACCTAGGACTATAGCAGTAGGGATGGGATGGGATGGGATGGGATGGGATGGGACTAAGGATCTGCTAAACAGTGCAATCTCTGGTCTAGATGCTTGGCTGTTCAATTTATGCTTATGGGTGTTAGTGTGTGTGTTTGTCCGTGCATGTGCGTGAGTGTGGGCATTTATTTCTGTGTGTGTGTATCTGTGTGTGTGTGTCTCTCTGTCTCTGTGTGTGTCTGTCTGTGGGTGTGTGTTTCTCTGTCTGTGTGTGTGTGTACATCTCTTTGTGTGTGTTACCAGGAGGAGTAAGATGTGCTTTTGTCCAGCATCATTCCCCTCCCCCAACTTGTCCTCCTCTGTCTGGCAGCGAGGCAGAGACGTGTTGTCCCACAGGGGATCTAGCTAGATAACTGCAGCGACAGGACAGCAGGCAGAGAGAGACTCTTTCTTTCATAACAAAGATCTCTATAACAGGACAGAAGGACACTTTTAAAAGCATAGTTGTAGCTGAATCACCAAAGCCACTTCTGTTCCTATTTGCTCAGGGTTGAAAATACGTTAGGGAAGGGAAAATTAAAGACTGGCATTAATGACTACCTCGTTAAGGATTCAGTAATTTCCCTAATTAGTTATGTGGACGTTTTTTGGTTTGCTATAAACATACACACATACACCTAGGCTATTACATTATTTGAAATACATGAGCATGATACTACTACTACTACTACTACTACTACTACTACTACTACTACTACTACTACTACTACTACTACTAATACTAATACTAATAATAAAGGTTCAATAAAAATAAATAAAATAAAATAATACTACTGCAGTCTGTCATTATACACAGTGAGCAACCTACTTTTGAAATGGAAATGTTTGACTTTGATGTGATTTGGGATGGTGTTATGTTGGTCATACACCATCTCACCCTGGGCTTTTTAAAATGTTTGTCAACAATCATGTTGTTATTCACGGACCATGGTAAAGCTTTCTGTATGATGTTATTACATGAAAAGGTAATATGTACCAACTGGGAACGTTGGTACATATTCAAACCTTAGCAAATGCCCTTCCAGTGCAATGTGAGTTAAGGCTTTGTATATCCAGAGGCCCTATAGTAAATCTCCTGTGAGGGGCTGTAGCATAGAGACTCCCATTATTGCTCTATCAAACACCGGTGGGATGCCGGGTGACACACACTCTCCCACCACAAATAACAGGGAGAGAGAGGAGGAGGAGGAGGAGTAGAGAGAGGAGGAGGAGGCTTTCCAATCTGCTGCAGAACAGATCCCTCAGTGTCCTGTTCTCTAATGAACTCCTAAATCAGGAAGAGAAGGGATGCAGGTTGCTCACTGCTTCATTGGTTGCATCCCAATTCTCTCAAACTGCACTTGCGCACTCCTTCCCGCACATTTAAAAGCATGGGCTAGCTAGAGGGAGTTCCCACACTATATTTCATACAGTCATCTTGACCATGGCTGAAAACTGTAATCTCTGCTATGCATACACTGGCAGGGCTATGCTATATTCCTTATGGCTACACTGTTCAATCACTGATGAAAATGGACTGGGCTTGTGTGTGGTGGGAATGTGTCAGTGTATCATGATGTTAGTTCATAGGGACTTGGCAGGTTGTCAGGCTGTGAAGGCTCTCGTTAACTGTCATTGATAATAAAATAGGAATTAATTTGTGGGTGTGACTGATAGCGAGGCTAGCTGCCTGTCCTAATGCTGCGGTAGTCAATGAACTTGATTAACATCTAATTTCAACATGAAAGGATGAAATCTGTGTCTTTGAGGTCACTTACTTAATTAAAGGTCCAATGCCATTTTTATCTCAATATCAAATCATTTTTGGGTAACAATTAAGTACCTTACTGTTATTGTTTTCAATTAAAAAGGTCAAAAATGAACAAAAATAGCTTCTTAGCAAAGAGCAAGAATTTAGCTAGGACTGTCTGGAAGTGGTCTGAGTGGGGAGGGGAAAACAAGCTGTTATTGGCAGGGAGGTTTAGAACTCTCTTTCTTATTGGTCTATTTCACCAGGCAGGCCACACAAAAACAGACTGAAATTTCAGGTGGTCTTTTCAAACGCTAAAAAGGCCATTACACTAAAAGGGCATAATGTTCACAATTTCACAATATTATTCCAACCTCATAGTGTGGAAACATATATAAAAGACACTGGGCCTTTAAGCTCACATTAAGCTCTGAGTGCTCATCTCTTTGTCTCTCTGATCCCCCACCTCACTCTCTCTGTCTCTCTCTCTCTCTCTTTCTCTCTCTGTCTCTCTCTCTCTCTCTCTCTCTCTCTCTCTATCTGTCTTTCTCTATCTGTCTTTCTCTATGGTAGAATCTTCGGAAGATGGGCGGCGAGCCGTCTGAGGATCCCAGCAGAGACCTAAATGAGCTCCAGAATGCAGACTGGGTAGGTGACCAGCTCCTTATCACAAGTCTCACACAGACCCTTTTACCTGGCAACACTCTCCTCTGACACCCTTATGTGACACCCTTAGGACAGGTTTCCCAGGCACATATTAAACCTCCTCTTGGACTAGCATGTTTGTAGCCCTGGAGTATCTAGGCTTTATCTGGGTCTGGGAAATTGCCCCTATAAGTGTTAAATCATTGGATGAGTACTGTGATGCCATATGATTCCTGTCTCCCTGCATCCCCCAGGCTAAGTTCTGGATGCAGGTGATGGGAGACCTGCGTAACGGGGTGAAGCTGAAGAAGGTCCAGGAGCGCCAGTACAACCCTCTGGCCATCGAGTTCCAGCTCACGCCCTACGAGATGCTCATGGATGACATCCGCTCCAAACGCTACAAACTACGCAAGGTCATGGTAAGTCTGTCAGGTGTCTTAACAACATGATTTGTTTGTTGTCATGTTTGAAGCAGTTACTGTAATTAAGCAGAGATATGTAGTTATGCTGTCACTTAATCTGTGTGTGTGTGTGTGCGTGTGCGTGTGCGTGTGTGTGTGTGTGTGTGTGTGTGTGTGTGTGTGTGTGTGTGTGTGTGTGTGTCCGTCCCTCCAGGTAAACAACGACATCCCACCGAGGTTGAAGAAGAGCGCCCATGAGGTCATCCTAGACTTCATCCGGTCCAGACCTCCTCTCAACCCTGTGAGTGCACAGCCTATAGAAACAACAGATATACTTTACATCGACTAGCAACCTCTTTGGTGTTGGAATGGTGGTGGGCTGAACCATAGAGATACAACTCTGTTCTATCTCTGTGGGCTGAACAGAGTGCCATAGAATAAAATAAGAATACAACTGTTAGCTATGTATGTAAAGTATATCTCTTATCTATATGGGCTGTACAGTCATAGGGTTTAGAGAGGAGAACATGAGGCATTTTCTCTCCTTCTAATCCTGTTAATGTACAGTACTGTATAGTATATGTACTATATACTATACGATAGTACATTCTATGGTACCTGCCTCACTTTCCTCTCATTCTGGTGTCTTCTAGTCTTGCCATGCCATCCTTCCATGTCTCGTTCATCACTGGAATGTGAGGAAGCCTGGGAATTCCCCTTCCATTTAAATCCTCAAGCCACTGAACCCATCTTTAGTCAAAGAAAGAGTTCATCTTTATATCCCAAAAGAAATACAGGTAGTTCAGGATTTTGTGTTCTGGGGTAGGATTATACTGATTGGAATGAGGGGTGATAATCACATAATCAGATCATCTACTACTGGAACTGTATATTAATGCTCACTGTTCCAGCCTCAGTGAAGTGCCTGCCTCAGTAATGAGAGGAGTGGTACTGACAGACAATAGTAACAGTGATAGCAACAGTACAGTGACAGTGTCGTTAAGGTTTAGGAGGCAGCGGCGAAAGGCCTGATGTCCATAACTCTTGATTCCCATAACTCAGTGTGAGTGCATGTATGTATCTGCGTGTGTGTGCGTGTGCGTGCATGCGTTTGTGTGTGTAGGCAGCAGCCAGGAAGCTGAAGCCCCAGCCCCAGGTTCCTCCCACCCTGCATGAGAGGATCCTGGATGAGATCAAATCTGAGAGGAAACTGAGACCTGTCTCTCCTGATGTGATCCGCAGGAGCAGGCTGGGTGAGAGACACCTCCCTCTGTTTCTCTCTCTCTCTCTCTCTCTCTTCCTCTCTCTCTCTTCCTCTCTCTCTCTCTCTCGCCCTCTCTCTCTCTATCTTCCTCTCTCTCTCTCTCTCTCTCTCTCTCTCTCTCTCTCTTCTTACTCTCCCTATCTCTCACACAAACACATACACACGCACACAAGTTGAAGTATGTTGTGATTATGAACTTTCACGGGTGCTGGGCATCAGCATAAAGAAAGACACAAGGGGAATCATAATTTCTTTCATTGGTTTGAACAATACTTCCACTGAGCCAAGTTACTGTTCTCTGATGCCTATGCTGTTTGGCGGTACATATCTGCTTGTAATACAGCATAAACATACACCTTGTCTGGTGTTATGCTAAGTGCTAAGTGCTTGTTTTGACTCTAAAGAGAATGAATTTTATTTAGTTATTATGCTAATGATTGCTCACCATTGGCTATGCATTTTCTACTGACTACTTTAATCATTTTACATCTCCTAACATACTGTACTGCACTACGGAGAGCTGCCAGACATGTCGGAAGATGACGTCTTTCTTCTTGCTTACTTAATATATACAGTGCATTCGGAAAGTATTCAGACCACTTGACTTTTTCCACATTTTTTTACAGCCTTATTCTAAAATGGATTAAATAAATACAAATACTCATCAATCTACACACAATACCCCATAATGACAAAGCGAAAACAGGTTTTTTTTAAAGTTTTGCAAATGTATTAAAAATAAAAAACTTAAATACCTTATTTACATAAGTATTCAAAACCTTTGCTATGAGACCCAAAATTAAGCTCAGGTTCATCCTGTTTCTATTGATCATCCTTGATATGTTTCTACAACTTGATTGGAGTCCACCTGTGGTACATTCAGTTGATTGGACATGATTTGGAAAGGCACACACCTGTCTATATAAGGTCCCACAGTTGACAGTGCATGTCAAAGCAAAAACCAAGCCATGAGGTCGAAGGAATTGTCCCTAGAGCTCCGAGACAGGATTGTGTCGAGGCACAGATCTGGGGAAGGGTACTAAATATTTCTGCAACATTGAAGGTCCCCAAGAACACAGTGGCCTCCATCATTCTTAAATGGAAGAAGTTTGGAACCACCAAGACTCTTCCTAAAGCTGGCCCCCCGACCAATCGGGGGAGAAGGGCCTTGGTCAGGGAGGTGACCAAGAACCCAATGGTCACTCTGACAGAGCTTCAGAGTTCCTCTGTGGAGATGCGAGAACCTTCCAGAAGGACAACCATTTCTGCAGCACTCCACCAATCAGGCCTTTATGGTAGAGTGGCCAGACGGAAACCATTCCTCAGTAAAAGTCCTTTAGGTGCCTTTTGACATGCACTGTCAACTGTGGGACCTTATATAGACAGGTGTGTGCCTTTCCAAAATATGTCCAATCAACAGAATGTACCACAGGTGGACATGACAGCTTGCTTGGAGTTTGCCAAAAGGCACCTAAAGGACTCTCAGACCATGAGAAACAAGATTCTCTGGTGTGATGAACCCAAGATTGAACTCTTTGGCCAGAATGCCAAGCGTCACATCTGGAGGAAACCTGGCACCATCCCTACGGTAAAGTGTGGTGGTGGCAGCATCATGCTGTGGGGATGTTTTTCAGCTGCAGGGACTGCGAGACTAGTCAGGATCGAGGGAAAGATGAACAGGGCAAAGTACAGAGAGATCCTTAATTAAAACCTGCTCCAGAGCGCTCAGGACCTCAGACTGGGGCGACGGTTCACCTTCCAACAGGACAATGATCTGAAGCACACAGCCAAGACAACGCAGGAGTGGCTTCGGGACAAGTCTCTGAATGTCTTTGAGTGGCCCAGCCAGAGCCCGGACTTGAACTCGATCGAACATCTCTGGAGAGACCTGACAATAGCTGTGCTGCAACGCTCCCCTTCCAACCTGACAGAGCTTGACAGGATCTGCAGAGAAGAATGGGAGAAACTCCCCATATACAGGTGTGCCAAGCTTGTAGCGTCATACCCAATAAGACTCGAGGCTGTAATCGCTGCCAAAGGTTCTTCAACAAAGTACTGAGTAAAGCGTCTGAATACTTATGTAAATGTTATATATCCGTTTTTTATTTTTAATACATTTGCAAAAAAAATTGGCTTTGTAATTAGGAGGTATTGTGTGTAGATTGATGAGGGGGGAAAAACGATTTAATAAATTTTAGAATAAGGCTGTAACGTAACAAAATGTGGAAAAAGTCAAGGGGTCTGAATGCACTGTATCTTATGCCTGTATTCTTCCCAACTAACCAATGGATAGCTTAATAACTCTGTAATGCCACCATTGTTTCTCTTGCAGTAATTCGGCCTCTTAGCATGTCTCAAAGTTTTAACTTGTCAGGTAACGTCAATATCTATCGTGTTTGTTGTCCATTTGCCCAAGCTAGAGCATGCATATTGATACTCTCATCTCATGCTTCCTCATGCTTCAGTGGTGGTGTTGATGGTTGCCTTGGTTGCACCGCAGCAGCGCGCTCTCTGGTTGTGACGCCATGATGTCAGACACTGGTCAGGATGAGAACTGTCAAGCGCAGAGGGGATGTTGATGGCTACCTTCACATCAGCAACTGACTCATAGACAACCTCAGCATATCTTTCAATCATTCTGAACCTTAGTTAAATTCTAATGGCACTTGTTTTTTAATCTCCTCATGGAATGTGAAAGGGCTTAATGATCTACTCAAACTAAGCCCAGGGATAGTTTAAGTTAGATGTAGCCTTACGTACCACAGACAGTTACTAAAAAGACTAAGGTAGATGTGACTCAAACATGCCAGCGGTTTTATTCGCTGCCTGTCACTACAGTACATCACGGATAATGAACTATTTCTCGAAGGCACACTTGCTGATGTCAGGAGCAGTTGTTTTTCTGCATCTCCACACAGCTGGTGCTCGTTGTTCTCAGTCCCTCAGGAGGAATTGTAAAACAGTATTTTTCTTGTCTAAACGCTCGAATAATGCTCACTTCAAATAAAACAATTTTCTGGGATTTAGTCAAAACTAATTAGAGCTTTGTAAATATTTCTTTAGTCTATTGATGCTTTTAGGTTGAAACCTGTGTATGTTAAAAACATATTTGATATTGATAAAAGTCAGTAGCCTACAGCAAGTAAAGGCAACAGGGCTCCTGCCTTTTAAACCCCCACTAAATCATCTATTAATAGAATTCTGCCTCTGGCCCCTTTCTCTTTTCGATACTAAAATAAATCAGGGAAAGAGTTGCCTTAGCTAAAGAATAGCATTACTCAGAAATTCTAATTACAAACAAACAAGATGTGCGTAAGTACCTTCCTCGGTTTTTTAGAAAATGATGGCCCTCCTCACACAAAGCAGTTGTTCATCTTGGAGAGTGAGTCTGCAGAATTTAATCAGAGGTGGGATCAGAGAGCAGCGTAGACAGGAGCTGTCGGCACACACACACACACACACACACACACACACACACACACACACACACACACACACACACACACACACACACACACACACACACACACACACGCAGAACACACACACACGCAGAACACACACACACGCTGAACACACACACATGCAGAACATACACACACACACCTGTCGGCTCCCAGCTCTGTTCAACACAGAAAAGGACAATCTTATGAAAACATCACACTGTATCTCAACCATCGCCTGCATTGGTCTCGTCTGAATAACTTACAGTATATGGCTATTTTTAAAACAGATAATAAGAGGATACCTTATGTTATACTGTAGTGGTTATCCAAAAATGTCATCACCAATACATCCTATATTGAGATAGATAGAAAATAAATGTACATTGGTGAAAATGAAAATCATCTAGAATAATCTACACTCTCTTAATCTTTTCTGTGTCCACACTTCCTGTTGTGGGCGGGGTATCTGAACTTTGACAAGTCTGATTGGCTGTGCTTGACATTTCTCTCACTGATCCCAGCGTCTTTCATCACACTGGAGGCTCTTTTACCCTTTGCTCATCCACGGCTACTAGTCGGTTCAATTTATTGTTGTGAAGCTTTTAATGTGTGTGTGCGTGCGTACCTGAGTGTGTATATGATGGTTGGCTATCTGAACTTCGTTGCTGCTGGGTACTGATCCCCTTACTTTGTGGCCAGATTCTCCAATACCAGTACTCACTGAGAGAGATATACAGTGGGGAGAACAAGTATTTGATACACTGCCGATTTTGCAGGTTTTCCTACTTACAAAGCATGTAGAGGTCTGTAATTTTTATCATAGGTACACTTCAACTGTGAGAGACGGAATCTAAAACAAAAATCCAGAAAATCACATTGAATTGATTTTTAAATAATTAATTTGCATTTTATTGCATGACATAAGTATTTGATCACCTACCAACCAGTAAGAATTCAGGCTCTCACAGACCTGTTCGTTTTTCTTTAAGAAGCCCTCCTGTTCTCCACTCATTACCTGTATTAACTGCACCTGTTTGAACTCGTTACCTGTATAAAAGACACCTGTCCACACACTCAATCAAACAGGCTCCAACCTCTCCACAATGGTTGGACCAGAGAGCTGTGTAAGGACATCAGGGATAAAATTGTAGACCTGCACAAGGCTGGGATGGGCTACAGGACAATAGGCAAGCAGCTTGGTGAGAAGGCAACAACTGTTGGCGCAATTATTCGAAAATGGAAGAAGTTCAAGATGACGGTCAATCTCCCTCGGTCTGGGGCACCATGCAAGATCTCACCTCGTGGGGCATCAATGATCATGAGGAAGATGAGGGATCAGCCCAGAACTACACGGCAGGACCTGGTCAATGACCTGAAGAGAGCTGGGACCACAGTCTCAAAGAAAACCATTAGTAACACACTACGCCGTCATGGATTAAAATCCTGCAGCGCACGCAAGGTCCCCCAGCGCATGTCCAGGCCTGTCTGAAGTTTGCCAATGACCATCTGGATGATCCAGAGGAGGAATGGGAGAAGGTCATGTGGTCTGATGAGACAAAAATTGAGCTTTTTGGTCTAAACTCCACTCGCCGTGTTTGGAGGAAGAAGAAGGATGAGTACAACCCCAAGAACACCATCCCAACCGTGAAGCATGGAGGTGGAAACATAATTCTTTGGGGATGCTTTTCTGCAAAGGGAACAGGACGACTGCACCGTATTGAGGGGAGGATGGATGGGGCCATGTATCGCGAGATCTTGGCCAACAACCTCCTTCCCTCAGTAAGAGCATTGAAGATGGGTCGTGGCTGGGTCTTCCAGCATGACAACGACCCGAAACACACAGCCAGGGCAACTAAGGAGTGGCTCCGTAAGAAGCATCTCAAGGTCCTGGAGTGGCCTAGCCAGTCTCCAGACCTGAACCCAATAGAAACTCTTTGGAGGGAGCTGAAAGTCCGTATTGCCCAGCGACAGCCCCGAAACCTGAAGGATCTGGAGAAGGTCTGTATGGAGGAGTGGGCCAAAATCCCTGCTGCAGTGTGTGCAAACCTGGTTAAGAACTACAGGAAACGTATGATCTCTGTAATTGCAAACAAAGGTTTCTGTACCAAATATTAAGTTCTGCTTTTCTGATGTATCAAATACTTATGTCATACAATAAAATGCAAATTAATTACTTAAAAATCATACAATGTGATTTTCTGGATTTTTGTTTTAGATTCCGTCACTCACAGTTGAAGAGTACCTATGATAAAAATTACAGACTTCTACATGCTTTGTAAGTGGGAAAACCTGCAAAATCGGCAGTGTATCAAATACTTGTTCTCCCCACTGTAGTTCTGTAGTCAAATGACAGGCTATGTTCAGGGATAGGGATAAACCATTAGTAGTCTGGCCAATCATATTTAAGGAAGTGTTCCCTTTTAGGTGGAGGCATATACTACAGCACTCCACAGTTGATCCTTACACATCAAGGTAAAGTATGTGGAGTGGATTGGCTCTGTTTATATGACTAGCTACTTGTGTGCTGCAACACATTATTTTGGCCCTGTTTCGTTTGTCTGTATCCTAACACTACTGCTTATGTCTCGATTGAAATAGATGGAATTATACTATATCGACAAATATAGTTTACAGAAACCAGTGCTTTACAAAGTTTTTAGTTTTGACTGACACTGAGCACAGTGCCACAAATGGTGGATGTTTGATCTGCTCTAGTTTAAACCTGGCTGCTAGGACCAGTCAGACTTGTCCGAGGCAGGCAGGATCAAAGCTCCAGGACAGCATTAGAGGAGGAGGGCTTTGGCCTCCCGCTGAGCGAATGAGCTCATATTTTAGGCTTTTTCCAGAAGAGTTATTCACATGCTCACTGCATGGTCCTTTTCACAGAGATGGAGAGAAAGTGAGAGAGAGGGAGAAAAAGAGAGAGAAAGAAAGAGAGTGAGAGGGAGAGAGAGAGCCTGACAAGGCCTCAATGCATCCGCAGATCAGATCGGCCTCTGCTACTGATTATCTGCTGTTTCCAGCACTCTCCCTTCCTCCGTCACCCCCTCCCTCCATCCCTACTTTATTTCTCTATCTCTTGGAGGGAGAAGTTATCAATGAGGCTAGGATGGAGGGAGTCAGCTAGGGTTAGTGTTACATTGGAATCCTGCTCAGTCCAGGTCTTAAAGTGTCATGAAAGTAGAATCCATGTTGTGTGTGTAACACTAGGGTGCTTCTCCGTCTCTCCTCAACTCACACTCCGTACTCCCTCCCTACCACTGGTGTGTTTCCCTCAGGTCTGTTCAGGACAATGCAATGTTACCGAACACTCAGATAGAAATGTATCACATAGAACAGATATGTTTGTCTGTCATTTGGAGCTGGGAATCCTACAGTGTTCAGTATAGTTAGCTATGTTGCATCCTGCTGAAATCACCCCTGGGTGTTTGTGTTGTCCTCTGTCTGATCAGACTTCTTGTGACAACCTCTCTGTCCAGATGTGTCCAGTCCTGACGGCCGCAGGAAGACTTCCAGCACCAGGACCCTCAACAGTCTGTCCAATGGGGGGCCAGGGGCACCAGGGGGTGGAGCCCAGGCTCTATGTCAGAGGAAGAGGCTGAAAGCACCCACCCTGTCAGAACTGGACAGCTCCGACTCTGACGTCAGTGTGTGTGTCTGTGTCTGTCTGTCTGTCTGTCTGTCTGTCTGTCTGTCTGTCTGTCTGTCTGTCTGTCTGTCTGTCTGTCTGTCTGTCTGTCTGTCTGTCTGTCTGTCTGTCTGTCTGTCTGTCTGTCTGTCTGTCTGTCTGTCTGTCTGTCTGTCTGTCTGTCTGTCTGTCTGTCTGTCTGTCTGTCTGTCTGTCTGTCTGTCTGTCTGTCTGTCTCTGTGTGTGTGTGTGTGTGTGTGTGTGTGTGCGTGTGTGTGTGTGTGTGTGTATGCTCACACGTGCATTTGTGTGTGTTTGTCTTCTTCTGGTAGTTACATCCTACAGCACTGCTCTCCGTTATTCCCCGTACAGGATGAAATCACCATTGGGGGTCGAAGGTCAGCCAGTAGCTCCAGTGTCTCTACATCGGTGGTGGACGACACGTCTCCAGAGTCTGTACTGGGAAGGAAGAGTAGGTAGACTTGAAGACCAGTGGACCAGAAGGCCAGAGTTAGGGTTAGGGTTGAGCCAGGGTATGGACATGAAGCTAGGGTTACAGTTAAGGTTATGGCTGGGGTTAGGGTTCGGGTTAGTTTTAGGGTTGTGCCAGGGTGTGGACATGAAGCTAGGTTTAGGGTTGGGGTAAGAGTTGAGCCTGGGTGTGGACATGAAGCTGGGGTTAGGGTTATCATAACGATCCTATAATTTGATATGTAATTCTATGCTTTCACAGCTCTCAGCTGTTCACCTGACAGCTCTTCTATGCTGACACTAATGCTGTCAAAGAGAGAGTGTTCTCGGTCAACTGGTAATATAAGGGTTACAGTACTACATAAAAGTATATCATACATGTCCTCTCTCCCCCCGCCCCCAGCTCCACCCATGTTCCTGCCCATCTCCTCCACCCCCCAGCCTGAGAGACGGCTGGCCCCACAGAGGAGACACTCCATTGAGAAGGAGACGCCCACCAACATACGCCAGTTCATAGCCCCATCCAGACAGAGCTCCAAGTCTCTGGTGAGTAACAGAAGAGAAGAAGGAAAAGAGAAGAGTTGATCTGGAGAAAATGAGCACATTGGAGATGTTGGTTCCTGAATAGTGTGTCAGTTTGTCTTGTGTTCACCAGCCTCCGTCTTCTTTCTGTTAGGTGATGTAAGATGCTCCTAACACCCAACCTCCAATCCCCCACCTCTTCTCTCACACACATCTCTATAACCCCTGTCCTCCTCCTCTTCCACACATCTCTATAACCGCTGTCCTCCTCCTCTTCCACACACATCTCTATAACCCCTGTCCTCCTCCTCTTCCACACACATCTCTATAACCCCTGTCCTCCTCCTCTTCCACACACATCTCTATAACCCCTGTCCTCCTCCTCTTCCACACACATCTATAACCGCTGTCCTCCTCCTCTTCCACACACCTCTATAACCTCTGTCCTCCTCCTCTTCCACACACCTCTATAACCGCTGTCCTCCTCCTCTTCCACACACCTCTATAACCTCTGTCCTCCTCCTCTTCTATACATCTCTATAACCGCTGTCCTCCTCCTCTTCCACACACCTCTATAACCTCTGTCCTCCTCCTCTTCTATACATCTCTATAACCCCTGTCCTCCTCCTCTTCCACACACCTCTATAACCTCTGTCCTCCTCCTCTTCTATACATCTCTATAACCCCTGTCCTCCTCCTCTTCCACACACCTCTATAACCGCTGTCCTCCTCCTCTTCCACACATCTCTATAACCGCTGTCCTCCTCCTCTTCCACACACCTCTATAACCGCTGTCCTCCTCCTCTTCCACACACCTCTATAACCGCTGTCCTCCTCCTCTTCCACACATCTCTATAACCGCTGTCCTCCTCCTCTTCCACACATCTCTATAACCCCTGACCTCCCCCTCTTCTATACACCTCTATAACCCCTGACCTCCCCCTCTTCTATACACCTCTATAACCCCTGTCCTTCTCAGGTCGGGAGGATAGCCCACCATCTGTTCCCCTGGACCCCCTTCCTCCTCCACTCCCCTCCCTCCACCCTCACGGAGCTCCTACCCTGTGGAGGTGTTTGTCTTGGGCATGGTGTGGTCTGCCCTGTCTGCTCTGTGCAGGGGAAGAAAGCCTGTCAAGGTTTGCCAGTCACCCCTTATGTCCCTGCTGGCCCACCGTAGTTCATCAACGGTCTCTTCTAATGCTTCCTGCTTTCCTAGAGATCCATCTCTCAGCCCAGGACTGTTGTTTTCATAGAAATCCCTTCAGCATAGGTGTGATTGTCATTAAACATTTTGACAGTCAACAGCAGATGCATCCCTCACTGGAGCACCAACCATTTCATCATACTCAGCTTTGCTCCATTAACCGTAGTTATAGTTGTTGTGCTTGCAAGCATCATGTAGCCTAGCCAGCCACTGCCAATTAAAACAATGCTCTAGATAGATTAATTAAGTCCTTCATGTTGTGGATACTGTATATAACATACTGTTGTTCAGTAGCAAGCATAAACTCCCATTTTTTTGTTGTTGTTGATACTCCCTAGGCTCTCGCCACCCTCCCTCCGGGCCAGAGACAATGCTGCCCACTGTATCTCTGAGAGTCATAAGATCAGCAGCAAGAGCCGCAGCAGCATTAAATATTTACTTTATATTAATGTTTCTTCTTGTCACAATGGTGGAGCAACATTCCTTTTTATTTAACTTGTTAAAACTAACAAGTACCAAACATAAACAAGGAGCGTAATACAAACGTGAACTGACATGATACATACAAGAACCCACACCCAGGTGACAAACACAGGAACTTAAATAGAATCCCCAATTAGAGACAACACGAGACAGCTGTCTCTAATTGGGGATAGAAATTAACAACCACCAGGTGAAACTGCCAAGCTCTAACCGCGGCCCTCCAACTCCCCACTAGAGGGAGCCAGCGACATGCCACAGTCAGAACCTGACACTTCTGGGAGTGAGAAACATTAGCTGGGTGCAAAAAATAGAGACACATTGAGAAACGTTATTCAGAAACATTATTGAGAAACATTATTGAGAAACATTATTGGAACAACACCAGGATGACCAGTAATTGCAGCAGCAACAGACCTGATGTACTGTTGACGATAGTATCTCCGTAGTCCCACCTCAGGCTTATTTATTGAAGTTAGAAACAGGCAGAAAGAAACAGAAAACCAACCACAGCTACAGAGCAGTGGGGCCTTGTGTGTTTTTAGTTTGTCTAGACCTTTAAGTGAAGCAGAACCAAGTAGAGGATTTCTGGAATTTTCTGGAATATTGGCATTATCTGTCATCACTCCAGTTGTTTACTCGTTCTGTGCCCTCTGTGCTTTGTTTGACCCTCGGCTTGCCGGGTGAACAATGGAGACTTTTTTTGCCCAAACTAGTCTGAACCCGGACAGAGTGCACCGAGAGGTGCTGGTGTGTGTGGACGGAATGGTAACAAGGGCGGGTTGTGTGGTTGTCATAGTAACCCGGCCGGTGCTGTGTGTGTGTGTTTTCAGGAGGAATTCTGTTTCCCGGTAGAGTGCTTGTCCCTGACGGTGGAAGAGGTGATGCACATCAGACAGGTGCTGGTCAAAGCAGAGCTGGAGAAGTTCCAACAGTACAAGGACGTGTACAATGCTTTGAAGAAGGGAAAGGTCAGTTTACCGCTGTTCATTTTCACCCGGCTTAAATAAAAGTCTCTCGGACTAAACATCACAGTACCTATTGTTGAGAAAAAACATCTTACATCTTCCTTTCAAAATATTTGATCACACACTTCTTTTTGAATGATTTGATTCCTTTTCTCTTAAACTTTTGATGCAACTGTTCTGAATTCCTTATTTTTTACAGCTTTGCTTCTGTTGCCGAACCAAAAGATTTTCCTTTTTCACCTGGTCCTACACCTGCCAGTTCTGCAAAAGGCCTGTGTGTTCACAGTGCTGTCAGAAAGTATGTCATATTTATTCTCTCACACTGATAGAAAGTCATCCCATAATATTGTATTTTTGAGTGTGTTCATACCCTGCCCTATTTCTGTCTCTGTCAGATGAGGCTGCCCTCCAAGCCCTATGCCAACCTGCCCATCTATTCCCTGGGCTCTACCACCACTCTACCCAGGAACCGGGTAGCAGCCCAGGGGAGAGCAGCCAGTATAGCTGGTCCATCAGCCACCCCAGCAGCCCCAGCAGCAGGAGTTTCAGCAGGAAAAGGAAAAGCAGTGGTTAAAGCAGCAGCCTCAGCAGGACCAAGCAGATCAACACCAGCCCCCAAGCCTGAGAAACCCTCTACCAGCCACCACCGCCTCAGCCTTCAGAAGACCATGTCCAAGTAGGCACCCCTCTACTACTTCTCTAGATCATAACGCTTTTGAAAATGTGCCTGTTTTAGATGTGCAAGTCTTCTCAAATGAAGTTATGTTCTATTATGAGAGCAACTGTAGCCGACTGAGCCCAGTGAGGGACAGGGACGGAATCTACTCTGTTACACAACTGAAAGGGTTAACCTTTCCTTCCTACCTCTCTCAGGTTGTCTAAACACGGTAGTCTGGAGAAGTCTCAGTCCCGTGATGAGGTGGAGCTCCCGGCGGAGCTGACGGAGGACTGGTGCACCATGGAAGTGTGTGTGGACTGCAAGAAGTTCATCCACGACATCATCTCCTCCAGCAAGCACAGCCTCTCCCTGGCCACCAAGCGGGCGCGGTTAAAACGCAAGACCCAGTCCTTCTACATGTCGTCCACCAAGGGAGCTGATTACCGACCCTTGGAGAGAACAATCAACGAGATCTAGACTCTCCCCTCGTCTACCTTCTCCACTGTCTTCTAACTGCTTCCAGAACTTATGGCACAATACAGAACTCTGACTGACTGGGTTTTGATCTGGATGACTGGGCTGCAATCCGACCTATACCGGTAGACGTGTCTAGTTTAGTCTGTCTGGCGATGCTATCAGAGCGGGCTGTGGACCTTTACTTTTCCTTGGAGGAATGTCAACTGTGTAGTCAGTGCTTGTTGCTATGTCCTCTGATCGTTGCATACAGTACCCGTACTTTCAGACAAAAGGATATTAGTCAATTTTTATACAATATTTTGCTCAGTGATGTAAATGTTGCCATAATGTTCTGCCATAGAGAGGTGATTAAGGAAATCTAAAGTATGAGGTAGTGTAAAGATTCATGGTGGTATGGCCTCAATCACCCCCTATACTGGCACAATTGGTGGAATGTGGTAGGAGTTACTCACCCACAGTAAAATCTATGAGCACAAGGCAAAATAACGCTCCATATTTGAATTCCTCAGGCTATGGTATTCTACTGTAAGAGAGTAGGTGTGATACTGACAACAGAAGTCCCATACTTAGAGCTGTGAACACCTTAAAGTGGAGACTGTATGAGACAAAAGCAACAAACGATTGGATGATGACTTGAAAGGATATGGAACTATGAAATTGTAGATTTTTTTTTACAAGTTATAATTTTGTATGGTATGGTATAAGTGTGTACATACTGTATGGTTCGGCTTAGAGTCAGGTGGTTTGTGATGAAAAGTTGCCTCCCCCTTTTTACTATTCTTGACATGTTCAGGTTATTTTTAGCTGATGGTACAATAATGAATTATGCTCATTGATGTTCTCTGGGGTTCTGAGCGGTCTTGATGAAGCATTACTTTACCATAAACAATAACAGGTTAACAAAGTTGGATCATACCCACGAAGGTAGCCCAAACCTCTCACCTGTCTCTCCGTAGGCGGAGCATCTACAGGAATGTCAGGTGTATTACATTGACAATATAGTACTTGCTGCTAATGTCAGCTTTAGTGCCAAAATGATTGCCTTCTGTCTGAACCATAATATAAATATATAATAATGTTTTTTCTGGTGTAAATACTCATTGACCTTGCTATAGAGCATGCTTCTCCAAAAGACATCAGACTGCTGAAAATGCTAACCATAGAAATATAATGAATAGAATGGGCGTCCCCATTCAAGGCAATAATGGCATAATGGGTGGACTGGCAGACATTTTGAGTGTACCCATGCCTAGGTCAAAAATATACACCTTAAGACAACGTCGTCATAAATCTGGGACCAGAGCCTTTGCTAACTACCAGCCCTGTTGCCAACTACCATTGTTGCATATTATTATGGGATATTAGAATTCCGTTGTCTTCAACCTAGACCAATGCCAGGATGTAAAATCAGGAAGTGTACACTTCATTCTGTGCTGTGATGTTTTGTTGAGTCTACTTAGAATGAACAGTCTTCATTACCATGGCAATCCAGCATCAGTTGGTAGAACATTCCAAATAGCCATGGAAATGATTGCATCGCTATACCAGGCAGTGATTGCTAGTGTACCAATGAGTTTACCAGTCAAATTGCCAGGGTTAGAGCTTCCAAGCCTGTTTTATTCATTTTATTTCTATGATACTAACTATATGACATGATGAAGAGTTACAGTAATTGCACAAGATAATCATAACAAAAGCAGACACCAACAGTAGGAATCACTTTTTGTCAATATTTTATATAGCCTGTGCCCCCAAAAATCATCTGGTCTGTCCCAGTAACAAGCATGCGCCACAAGAAATATATGCATATTTTGTGAAATATATCTATAGCTACTGTTATGTTGATTTAAGTTATTGATGCAAGTTTGACAGGGCTTTTTCTTTGGTTTTGAATGGAATATTTCATATTGTGCAGATGAACACCTTTATTCATTAATATAACATGAAATTATCTCAAGTTGTCCGTCTTTGCTTTACAATAGTTATGGTATGATCTAACATGCTTAAAACAACAAAGAATGGTATTACACACTACTCTACAACTCAAAGCCTCGAAATGATGCCTTCATGAATTTGTATATCAGTTGTGTGTGACTGTGGCGTCTAAACCGTACCGTTTGTCTCTAAACCAGAAGCAGAAGCATATTTCGGGACCCAGGAATCAGGATGTACAGTGGGGAGAACAAGTATTTGATACACTGCCGATTTTGCAGGTTTTCCCACTTACAAAGCATGTAGAAGTCTGTAATTTTTATCATAGGTACTCTTCAACTGTGAGTGACGGAATCTAAAACAAAAATCCAGAAAATCACATTGTATGATTTTTAAGTAATAAATTTGCATTTTATTGCATGACATAAGTATTTGATACATCAGAAAAGCAGAACTTAATATTTGGTACAGAAACCTTTGTTTGCAATTACAGAGATCATACGTTTCCTGTAGTTCTTGACCAGGTTTGCACACACTGCAGCAGGGATTTTGGCCCACTCCTCCATACAGATCCTTCAGGTTTCGGGGCTGTCGCTGGGCAATACGGACTTTCAGCTCCCTCCAAAGATTTTCTATTGGGTTCAGGTCTGGAGACTGGCTAGGCCACTCCAGGACCTTGAGATGCTTCTTACGGAGCCACTCCTTAGTTGCCCTGGCTTGTGTGTTTCGGGTCGTTGTCATGCTGGAAGACCCAGCCACGACCCATCTTCAATGCTCTTACTGAGGGAAGGAGGTTGTTGGCCAAGATCTCGCGATACATGGCCCCATCCATCCTCCCCTCAATACGGTGCAGTCGTCCTGTCCCCTTTGCAGAAAAGCATCCCCAAAGAATGATGTTTCCACCTCCATGCTTCACGGTTGGGATGGTGTTCTTGGGGTTGTACTCATCCTTCTTCTTCCTCCAAACACGGCGAGTGGAGTTTAGACCAAAAAGCTTTATTTTTGTCTCATCAGACCACATGACCTTCTCCCATTCCTGCTCTGGATCATCCAGATGGTCATTGGCAAACTTCAGACGGGCCTGGACATGCGCTGGCTTGAGCAGGGGGATCTTGCGTGCGCTGCAGGATTTTAATCCATGACGGCGCAGTGTGTTACTAATGGTTTTCTTTGAGACTGTGGTCCCAGCTCTCTTCAGGTCATTGACCAGGTCCTGCCGTGTAGTTCTGGCCTGATCCCTCATCTTCCTCATGATCATTGATGCCCCACGAGGTGAGATCTTGCATGGTGCCCCAGACCGAGGGAGATTGACCGTCATCTTGAACTTCTTCCATTTTCTAATAATTGCGCCAACAGTTGTTGCCTTCTCACCAAGCTGCTTGCCTATTGTCCTGTAGCCCATCCCAGCCTTGTGCAGGTCTACAATTTTATCCCGGATGTCCTTACACAGCTGTTTGATTGAGTGTGTGGAGTCTGTTTGATTGAGTGTGTGGACAGGTGTCTTTTATACAGGTAACGAGTTCAAACAGGTGCAGTTAATACAGGTAATGAGTGGAGAACAGGAGGGCTTCTTAAAGAAAAACTAACAGGTCTGTGAGAGCCGGAATTCTTACTGGTTGGTAGGTGATCAAATACTTATGTCATGCAATAAAATGCAAATTAATTATTTAAAAATCATACAATGTGATTTTCTGGATTTTTGTTTTAGATTGTCTCTCACAGTTGAAGTGTACCTATGATAAAAACAGAGTTCTGTTTCCTTGACAACTTACATCCCGACTAAAATCATTTAGACTTGGGGCTGTTAACTTAGCCTAGATCCAAACTAAATTGCTCTATTTGGTGAAGTGAAACAAAGCTATTCAGTTAGGATCTAGGTTACTATTAACTAGCTTAGAGATTGTTTCTCACAATACAAGTAATTGCAGGACAAATTTGGACTATAATAAGTAGAGGTGATCTACTGTATGGTACATAACAGAAAGTCCAAAATGTGACAGCAACATGCATGTACTGCTGTGTAGCTTGTATCTTTAATCTGTTCAAACCTTCCAGTTGTAACCCCCTCCCAGAGATTTCAAGAAATTACAAAAAACAATAAAAATCTAACACAATACCTTTACAATGTTGTACGGATATTTCATTAGGTGACATGCCAGCTTTTCAAGCAAAAACAATACTGAGAAACAAAATTGAGAAAAAATATTGTTTATTGCCTGGCTAAAGTCAAATAATTCAGAACAATAAAAATTTCTGTACCTTATAAGAACTTTTTTTTTTTTTAAAGAAATAACCTATTTCAACAAATATTGATAACATAGTATAACAGTGAATATGTACAGTACCTTTTTCAGTAAAGATACATCTGTATGTCCTTACACATGCATTTAAATTAATACATTAAAAATACAATCCAAGTAAAACAGCAAGTTTTTTTTTTTTTTACAGCAAGTAAATACTTAAAATAAATAAAATGCACTTTATCAATAGCAGTGATCAGTGAGGTCATTATACATTGAGTTCACAGAACGTCAGTGTGGTCATTATACATTGGGTTGACAGAACGTAATGTATGTACTGTATGGTTCAATACTATGGTCTATGGACCAAAAATATGGTTCATTCTTTGATTATGTAGGGTTAAGTTATATTATCCAAACAATACATTGCAATTTACAATAAATATACATTCCCCAGAAATCAAGTTCATTGACACAGCAAGGAACATTACAATGTAGCCTATGGCCATACATTTTGTCCCCATATCACTTATGGGGGTTGAGAACCAAGGTCGACCATGGTGGAGCAGCTTGCTCAAGGGCACAACAGCAGGAGATGGCATCTAGGATAGTAGAGCCATTTACAGTTGAAGTTGGAGTTTACATACACCTTAGCCAAATACATTTAAACTGTTTTTCACAATTCCTGACATTTAATCCTAATAGAAATTCCCTGTCTTAGGTCAATTAGGACCACCACTTTATTTTAAGAATGTGAAATGTCAGAATAATAGTAGAGAGAATGATTTATTTAAGCTTTTAATTCTTTCATCACATTCCCAGTGGGTCAGAAGTTTACATACACTCAATTAGTATTTGGTAGCATTGCCTTTAAATTGTTTAACTTGGGTAAAACATTTCGGGTAGCCTTCCACAAGCTTCCCACAATAAGTTGGGTGAATTTTGGCCCATTCTTCATGACAGAACTGGTGTAACTGAGTCAGGTTTGTAGGCCTCCTTGCTCGCACAGACTTTTTCAGTTCTGCCCACACATTTTCTATAGGATTGAGGTCAGGGCTTTGTGATGGCCACTCTAATAACTTGACTTTGTTGTCCTTAAGCCAATTTGCCACAACTTTGGAAGTATGCTTGGGGTCATTGTCCATTTGGAAGACCCATTTGCATCCAAGCTTTAACTTCCTGACTGATGTCTTGAGATGTTGCTTCAATATATAATTTTCCTTCCTCATGATGCCATCTATTTTGTGAAGTGCATCAGTCCCTCCTGCAGCAAAGCACCCCCACAACATGATGCTGCCACCCCCGTGCTTCACGTTTTGGATTGTGTTCTTCGGCTTGCAAACCTCCCCCTTTTTCCTACTAACATAACGATGGTCATTATGGCCAAACAGTTATATTTTTGTTTCATCAGACCAGAGTACATTTCTCTATATCTCTTCTCTTTGCAGTTGCAAACCATAGTCTGGCTTTTTTATGGCGGTTTTGGAGCAGTGGCTTCTTCCTTGCTGAGCAGCCATTCAGGTTATGTCGATATAGGACTTGTTTTACTGTGGATATAGATACTTTTGTACCTGTTTCCTCCAGCATCTTCACAATGTCCTTTGATGTTGTTCTGGGATTGATTTGCACGTTCATCTCTAGGAGACAGAACGTGTCTCCTTCCTGAGCGGTATGACGGTTGTGTGGTCCCATGGTGTTTATACTTGTGTACTATTGTTTGTACAGATGAACGTGGTATCTTCAGGCATTTGGAAAATGCTCCCAAGGATGAACCAGACTTGTGGAGCTCTACACATTTTTTTTGGCTGATTTCTTTTGATGTCGAGCAAAGAGGCACTGAGTTTGAAGGTAGGCCATGAAATACATCCACAGGTACACCTCCAATTGACTCAAATGATATCAATTAACCTATCAGAAGCTTCTAAAGCCATGACATCATTTTCTGGAATTTTCCAAGATGTTTAAAGGCACAGTCAACTTAGTGTATGTAAACTTCTGACCCACTGGAATTGTGATATAGTGAATTATAAGTGAAATAATCTGTCTGTAAACAATTGTTGGAAGAATGCACAAAGTAGATGTCCTAACCGACTTGCAAAAACTATATTTTGTTAACATGAAATCTGTGGAGTGGTTGAAAAATGAGTTTTAATGACTTCAACCTAAGTGTATGTAAACGTCCGACTTCAACTGTATGTATGGCTACTGATGCCGTGACACACAACAACTAGTTTAGGCATTAACTCTGAAATTTTAAGGTTAGGCGTTAACTCTGAATGGTTAAGGTAAGGGTTAAGGTTTGGGATAGGCTTAAAACAAAAGTCTCAAACATGCGACCTTTGGCACCAGAGGCAGGTAGCCTAGCGGTTAAGAGCATTGGGCCAGTAACTGAAAGGTCACTGGTTTGAATCTCTGAGACAACTAGGTGAAAAATCTGTTGATGTGCCCTTGAGCAAGGCACTTATAAGTCACTCTGGATAAGTGTTTGCTCAATGATTTAAATGGAAACTAGTTGAAAATAAATGTGAAAATAAATGTACTTACTGTGATGGAGATGTGGTTGTCCCACTGGCTATCCTAAGTTGAATGCACCAATCTGTAAGTCGCTCTGGATAAGAGCATCTGCTAAATTACTAAAATGTAAATGTAAATATGAGGTGAGTTTCCCCAATACAATATAAACCGCTTTGAGGATCTGGAAAAGCACTACACAAATCCAATCAGTTACTTTCATTAAGGAGTTCCATGTCTTCTTCTTCCTCTTCCTGTGTGTCTCCAGCCTGCAGGCTGTTGTTGTCCCCGATGATGACATACTGCAGCTGGGAACCGTAAACCTGGACACTCCTCTGGCGCTCTGGATCTGGACAGGCATGTACCGCTCTCTGGTGGTCACTGGTGGCGTTGCCTCCCATCGTCTCTGTAATAGAGTCATGAATTGAATGCTTTATTTGTTTTATTTATTTAACCTTTATTTAACTAGGCAAGTCAGTTACGAACAAATTATTATTTACAATGACGGCCTACCAAAAGGCAAAAAACATCCTGCGGGGATGGGGGCTGATGGGGGCTAATGTATTCATAAAAATATAAATACATTAAATAAAAACTGTCCAGTTGCAGCTCGTTACAGTCGCTAGCTGCAGAGAACTGAAAATGACCTTTAACAGAATGCAGTACTTTATATGAAAGTTATTAATTAATTGATTATTTGAACCCATTAATGAAAGGGGGTAGGTGTTTCAAATTAGCGTAAACTGCACACAATGGTGAAACACATCTGATAAATAATTGTCTTGTCAATGTTAAGATTAGATTAGTTTATTAGTCACATGCACAGGGTCGCAAATGTAATCAGGGTACAGTAAAATTATTATACTCCGAGCTCCAACAGTGCAAGTCAAATAGAGAAGTGAATTAAACAATAATAGAAAATAATAATAATAATAATATACTGTACATATGTGCTTGTGCTTGAATCGTGTAACATATCATTTAAAATATATTAAATGGTGATAAAATGTAACTGCAACTCTGACACTGTAACTTTCCATGCCTAGCATGCTCTAAACACATGCTCTGGGGTTGTTGTATACACGTTGTCACACCTTGAAAGTTGCCATCTCCAATGATGCAGTTACTCAAATTGGAATGGCTGATGTTGATGACATAAATTGGGGCAGTGTTGTTCTTCCTCCTTTCTGTTGTTTGGAGTGTGAGAAAAAAGGGAAGAGGTTAAAAAAGGGGAAATAGTCTGTCGTTGACAATAGTATCCCGGCGATTCCCATTGCGTCATGATGATGACATACTGTAAAAACCTTATATGAGCTTTAGTTTTGGACACGTGGTGCTGGGTTTCCAGTGCTTAAAAATAGAAAGTTGTGTAGAATTCGGGTTTCCATATCAAATATACTACAAAGGAAATGTGCTGCCATCTAGGCCAAGTTAGCCTACCTCTCTAAATACTACATAACATAATCACTAAATCACAGTAGGCTTATGCCGGGCACACACTACACGATCTTTCCAATTTACAAATCGTAACAGACCACACACTTAACGACAAATAAACATATGTTTTACGGTTTAGATCGTCAAGTGTGTGGAGGGTAACGATTCGGCCAACACCACACACTAAACGATTCCATTCCCGAATAACCCAGTCCCGATTTTCAAAACCGGAAATCTCGCAAATCTCTCGCAATAAAAATCGTGACTTCAGCATAAACAAAACATGGTGGACGACGAACAGGAGGAGATAGCAATGGTAGCTTGCGCAGTATTTTTATCTAAAAGTTGTGAAACTTAAAAAAACATTTTTGACGACACGTTGTAAAGACATTCGTGGTGTTGCCACCACTCAACAATTTGTTCCTCCATTTCTGTCGACCACCTAACTTTCGCTTTTGCCGCCATGGCTTGTTGTGAGTTCTCGTGATTAATACTTTAAGTCAGCGTGGCTCCCAATTGGCTATCGTCTTTCCCACTTGACAATCACTTGCCGGCGTACTCGGCTGTCCTCGTAGTTCCCCCCACACTACAGGATATCGGATCGTAAATATTGAACATGTTTAATATTTGCGATTTCGGATCGGTGAGGTCCCGATCTTTAAAAAACACTCTTAACATACCCCACACTACAGGACAACGAGAAGAAATCGGGGCTTTACTGTCCAGCGTCGGAAGGTGGAAATCGGCTACAAAATCTAATTATCGTGTAGTGTGTGCCCGGCATTAGACTATTCCTAACCATATTTAAATGTTGATGAAAACTACATGAACATTACAGACTTGTAGGCTAAGTAATTTACTTGCAATTAATACAATTATAAAATGAACACTTTTGAAGAGACTTACGTGGAAGGTCGGTGACTCTTCCGAACAGTGGTGGGCAATGGCAGCACTTTTCTAGTGATTCGAAAAAGAACAGACAAGCGTTGCGACCCTTCTTCAGCACCACCTGCAGCAGTTTGGCAGCCTTCTGCATGTCTGTTCCCTGGGACCAGATCACCTGGTTCTCGTACTCTGTGATGGTCTTGGAGCTCAACAAGTACACGCACAGCCTTTCCACCACACAGCATGACATAGATTTGCTAAGAGCATTTAACTGAAGTTGCAAGCTCCTTTCTTGGATGAGAGAGGATACAAAAATAACAGAAATAAAAATGTCAATGATGTTATAACATGATAATATGTAATTTGCTTAATTAATGCAATAGACAATGTGAAGAAAATTATTAAAGAAGTGTAGTGTAGGCTAATGCAAAAATATCACTTTCACATCGACCCTGTTATTCTCTTACATCGACCTTGTTATTCTCATTGGTTATTCCCCATCTAAACCACTGACTGTAAACATAACATAATCTTGTGCCTGCCTAGCCTACATTCCTAACACTCGCATTTCCATTACATTTGTATAGTTTATAGTGTAGGCATAAATACAGTTCTTTTTTTTCATCAATTGCTTACATACATATCATAGGCCTATCACTTTTTGTTTAGATTATACACGTTGTAATCTCGGTTAACCCAAAACAAAAATGGTAAACTCTCAATCCAGGAGAGATTAGACCCGTTGCGTCCCTTGAGAATAGATACAGTAGGTGATGACGAAAGTGATTTCTTACCAGGTAAAATCTCGCCTTTTTCGTTACAGTGTAACATAATTGTTAATTTGACAGAACAATATAGGCTACATTAGCGCATCATTTTGTGTGTATAATTTCGATTGAGAAATGGGCTAAAATCGGTTGTCAGCCACTTTTATAGGATGTGGTAGAAACATTTCTGAAATAAAAGTCCCTAATGCTGGGGGCATGCGCAGACTGTTTTGGGAGTTTCCACTTGACCCACTTGACAGTTTTTTTTTCTGAAAGTTTAAACACTAACAGTGATTCTTGAAGCACTATCTCTGAAACCATTAACACTTGTAGCCAATGCATTTACCAAGTGTGCCAAACTGAAAGCACGTTCTCTACTTTACACTCAGTTTGTAATTTTATAACACACCCACATTAACGTCTGCTAAACATGTGTATGTGACCAATAACATTTGATTTGAATTCTACAGGCAATGGAGGAGGCTTGTGGAGACATCGATCAGGGGTCATGCCAGGCCTGGATACGGTACTCCAGGCAATACTTTCCACGCTGCCTAGCTCAAGACAACATCGCATGTGATGTGGATGGTGTCTTATGGCCAGACCCACAAAGGCGAGATGTAGCCTACATTTTTTTTCTTTTTTTTTCTAGCACAAAAATGTTTTTGTTTGAGGAGTGTTAGAACATTTTGAGAAAAATATTAATTAACTTTTTCCCCTTATTTGAATACACATCCATATTTTACAAGTTTGGATACCTGTGTGTAACCTTGTGTATGTGTGTTTACTACACGTATGACAAAACTTTATTGCAAACTGCTATGCCCTGCACACAGAAAAAGCAAAAGCCACAAGTGTTATTCATTTATACTATCAGTGCGTAGTTGGTGCTTCGTGTGCTTATTCAAATTATGGTTTGTGTGTACTGTATTGATGCAAAAACACACTTCTTTTAAGAGTTTGAGGAGTTTTGGAATAATTGTTTGCTTTTGCAAGAGATGTATAATGTTTTGCTGGTTTGGTGTAAGGTTTTGTGGTTAATGTCTAGAGTTTTGCAAAAATAGCCTATAGTTTCAAAGATAGTGCCTAAGCAATCAGAAAAAAACTGTAATAAATTCCCCAACTGCGCTTGTATTGTAAAGAAGGTGCACCCGATTAGACCACAATCACCCCATTAAAAGGAGGAAAGGGGAGTGGAGGGGAGGGGAGTTTTCTGTTGTCTTTGCAAAGGCTTGATCTGTTTTCCCACCTTTTCCTTTCAATATTTTAGATGTCCAGCAACTAATAATAGTAATATGGAAATAGGTACTGTAGGCCTGATCCTATAAAGTTTTTATCTTGGAATACTAAGGCAATGAACAATCCTGTCAAACTCCAGGTTTAGTCAGGTTTTCCATTCAGACTATAACTCCAAAGCCAGGGGGGGTTGCAATTTTGGTTAGTAAAAGAATACATCTCTCTACTACTAATGTTATTTCAGACAGTAATGGGAGATGTTTAATTATAACTGGCACCATTTGGCACACACCTGTAGTATTGGTCAATGTATATGGGTTGCTGGGGAACTGAATTGTGCTATTATCCTGGCTTTAGACCGCTCCAACCCCAGAACTGTGTCTCCTTCTGCTATGTCAAAGTCCTTCTGGGATGTTATTGTTCAGAATGGGTGTACAGATACCTGGAGGTGTCAGAATCCCCAGGCAAGAGAGTATTCTTTCTTTTTATACGTACACCATTATTTTTCTCGTATTGACTATTTCTTTATTGATCATAAGTTACTTCCAAATGTCACCTCTTCTGAATATTTAGCCATTGTAATTTCTGACCATGGACCTTTAGCCCTCGACATAGTCTTATCAGGACAAACTCGTACTCCTCTGGAGATTCAAATCTCTTCTCCTGTCTGATAAAGACTTTTGTAACGTTAGCTCCACTTCTATTGATAATTTAATTTTTTCAAATCAGACAAGCTCAACCTCTCATTCTCTCTTATGGGAATCACTTAAGGCCTATCTTAGAGGATCAATTATTTCTTATTCTTTTCATTTAAACAAAACTCGGAAATATAAACTAGAGGAACTCTCTAAAGCCATCCTTGACTTAGACCATAAAAATGCCCTGACGCCATCTCCAGAGCTACAGTTGAAGTCATTAAATCTCATTTTTCAACCACTCCACAGATTTCATGTTAACAAAATATAGTTTGGCAAGTCGATTAAGACATCTACTTTGTGCATGACACAAGTAATTCTTCCAACAATTGTTTACAGACAGATTATTTCACTTATAATTCACTATATCACAATTCCAGAGGGTCAGAAATGTACATACACTAAGTTGACAATGGCACCCCTGTGAGGCATTAAATAGTCTAATAGCCTCCGGCAGGAAGGACCTCCTGTAGCGCTCTCTGGCACACCGTGGTGGGATCAGTCTGAGACTGAAGGTGCTCCTCTGCGTCATAACCATGGCATGCAGAGGGTGGGTGACGTTGTCCATGATGGCCAGCAGTTTGGCCAGGATCCGTCTCTCCGCCACCTCCTCTAGAGTGTCAAGGCTAATCCCCAGAACAGAGCTAGCCTTCCTGATCAGCTTATTTACCCGAGAAGCATCACCAGCCTTTATGTTGGGCGCCCCACACCACTGCAAAAAAAGATGGCACTGGCCACCACACACTGGTAGAAGGTATGCAGTAGTTTACTGCATACGTTGAAGGACCTGAGCCTCCTCAGAAAGTAGAGTCAGCTCTGGCCCTTTTTGTACAGGGCCCCGGTGTTACCAGCCCATTCCAGCCTGTTGTTAATATGGACTCCCAGGAACTTGTATGACCCAACCATTTCCACATCCATCCCCTGTATAGGGACTGCAGTCAGTTGTGCCTTGGTTCTCCTGAAGTCCACCACCATCTCCTTTGTTTTGCTGATGTTGAGCTGAAGGTAGTTCTGCTCACACCACAACACAAAGTCACTGATTGTGCTCCTGTACTCCTCCTGCTGCCCACCCCTGATGCACCCTACAATTGCGGAGTCATCCGAGAACTTCTGTAGGTGGCATGTTTCAGAGTTATATCTGAAGTCCGAGGTGTATAGGGTGAACAGGAAGGGGGACAGGACCATTCCCTGGGGGGCCCCTGTGTTGCTCACTGCCCGTTCTGACACACAGTTCTGCAGTCGCACAAATTGTGGCCTACCAGTCAGGTAGTCTGTGACCCAGGAGACTAAGAGTGCTTCCACTTTCACCCTCTTCATCTTGTCACCCAGTAGCAGGGGCTGAATGGTGTTGAAGGCACTGGAGAAGTCAATAAACATAACCCTCACACTGCAACCTGTGTTGTCCAGGTGAGAGTAGGCCCTCTGCAGAAGGTAGATGATAGCATCATCCACCCCGATGTTGCGCTGGTATGCGAACTGCAGGGGGTCCAGTGATGTACACACCAGGGGTCTGAGGTGAGCGAGGACGAACCTTTCCAGGGTCTTCATGATGTGGGATGTTAGCGCTACAGGTCTAAAGTCATTCAGGACAGTGGGGTGTGCCTTCTTGGGCACTGGGACGAGGCAGGATGTTTTCCACAGCACAGGGACCCTTTCTAGGCTCAGGGTTGAAGAGACGCTAGAGTATTCCACACAGTTGGTCAGCACAGACCCTAAGCAGCCTTGGGCTGATGCCATCAGTGCCCGCCACTTTCCACTGATGTAGTCTCTCCAGCTCTCTCTTCACTTGGTTGGTGGTGAAAGCCAGCCCAGGTGGGGAGGTGGAGGGAAGGGGGGTGTTGAGGATCAGTCCAGAGGGAGCAGGGGTGGAGGTGGGGTCTCTGATTGTCTCAACAGATGTGTTGTGAGCAAAGTGGGGCTGGGACAGCCGTGAGGGTGTGTGGCCTGTGGAGCTGGAAGGGAGGTGGACAAGGCCAGTATCGAACCTGTTAAAAATTGGTTCAGCTCATTGGCTCTGTCCTGGGTCCCCTCCGTCTGCCCACTGTTTGACTTTTTGAAGCCAGTGATATTTCTCATACCATCCACACCTCTCTCACCTGGCTCTGCCTCAGCTTGTACTCCATCTTCTTCTTATACCCTCTGTTCCCCTCAGCAATCCGCAACTTCAGCTCCCTCTGGACGCATTTCAATTTGTCCTTGTCCCCCTTCTTGAAGGCCCTCTTCTTCTCATTCAGCAGGGCCTTCAGGTCGCTGGTGACCCAGGGTTTATTATTTGGAAAACAGCGTACCTTCCTGGTGGGTACAGTGTTTTTTTACACAAAAATTGATATAGTCCGTTATGCAGTCAGTAAGTCCATCAATGTCCTCCCCATGAGCCTCACAGAACACATCCCAGTCTGTTGTTTCAAAGCAGTCCTGTAGGGCCTCATTCGCCTTCGGGGACCATCTCCTAATGGTCCTAGTGGTCGCAGGCTGCTGTTGGACCAAAGGCCTGTAGATTGGAGTGAGGTGGACAAGGTTGTGATCCGATCTACCGAGGGGAGGGAGTGCAATGGCGTTGTATGCATCCTTCCCATTAGCATATAACAAGTCCAGAGTTGTATTATTCCTGGTTGGGCACTTCACAAACTGTTTGAATGTGGGCAGCGTTGCAGAGAGAGATGCATGGTTAAAATCCCCCGAAATGGCAAAGAAAGCACTGGGATGCGCTGTCTGTAACCTCGCGATAACAGAGTGGATGACATCACACGCTGTGTTTGCGTCAGCGGAGGGCGGGATGTAATCAATAACAGCAATGGCCGCCGTGAATTCCCTCTGCAAATAGTAGGGTCTCAGGCTAATGGCTAACAGCTCAATGTCCGGGCTACAAAACTCTTCCTTAAGAGTAATATGGCTTGGATTACACCATCTGTTGTTAACTAATAAAGCCAGCCCCCCTCCCTTGCTCTTACCGGAAGAAACGCTATCCCTGTCTGTTCTGATGGTCCTGAACCCGCTGATAGTGACGTTCTCTATGGGGATGTTATCGTTCAGCCAAGTCTCAGTAAAAAACATTGGGCTCGCTTCCCGATAGTCTCTTTGTCCACGGACAAGACCCTCAAGCTCGTCCAATTTGTTATGCAGCGATCTCACGTTGCCCATAATGATAGACGGTATAGCCGGCTTGTACTTCCTCAGCTTTGCCTTGCACTTCAATCCCGCCCTACGTCCACACCATCGCCTTTTCAACTCGTCCGGAATATCAAACTTTTCCCTGGGGTGCAGCAGCGCTGCGTGTGCTAAATCCAGGAGCTGGGCTCTGTTGTAAATAATAATAATTGACGACTCCTGTAGACGTTCAGCGGCGAGAAAAATAAAAAGTCCCTGAGTGATAAAAAGGACCGTTAAAAACGTTGTAAAACCGTAGTACTCCATAATCCTGAACTATTATAGTTCAACTGTTGCAAAAAAACCTCAAGAAAAAACATAATTGCACGAACAACGGGAGCTGCTTAACAGGCTGTCACAATGCGGAGTTAAGGGACGATAGACGGAGCGTTCGTGTAGAGAAATCCCTTTTTTATTATACTTCTCACAACTAATTACTAATCATTTCCAAAACAACAAAGAAGGAGAGAATAGCAAAGTGACTTACGTGCTGCAACAACTGTATTCAGACACAAACAATTATCCACAACGCAGGTGGATAGTGAAGAGCTTGTATAGAATCCCCAATTAGAGACAACTCTAGACAGCTGTCTCCAATTGGGGATCACCAACAACCCACTCCTGAATGTGATGATCTGACTGTGACTCTCCCACTCCCTCTAGTGGGATTCTGAGGCCTGGCCTCAGTCAGACCATCACACAGGCGACCGCACAGGGCGACACCAACACTAAAGTGATAGGCTAATTGACATAATTTGAGTCAATTGGAGGTGTACCTGTGGATGTATTTCAAGGCCTACCTTCAAACTCAGTGCCTCTTTGTTCGACACCATGGGAAAATCAAAAGAAATCAGCCAAGACCTCAGAAAAAAAATGTAGACCTCCACAAGTCTGGTTCATCTTTGGGAGCAATTTCCAAACGCCTGAAGGTACCACATTCATCTGTACAAACAATATTACCCAAGTATAAACACCATGGGACCACGCAGCCGTCATACCGCTCAGGAAGGAGACGTGTTCTGTCTCCTAGAAATTAACGTACTTTGGTGCGAAAAGTGCAAATCAATCCCAGAACAACAGCAAAGGACCTTGTGAAGATGCTGGAGGAAACAGGTGCAAAAGTATCTATATGCACAGTAAAACAAGTCCTATATTGACATAAGCTGAAAGGCCGCTCAGCAAGGAAGAAGCCACTGCTCAAAAACCGCCATAAAAAAGCCAGACTATGGTTTGCAACTGCACATGGGGACAAAGATCTTACAAATAGAACTGTTTGGCCATAATGACAAGCCGAAGAACACCATCCCAACCGTGAAGCACGGGGGTGGCAGCATCATGTTGTGGGGGTGCTTTGCTGCAGGAGGGACTGGTGCACTTCACAAAATAGATGGCATCACGAGGAAGGAAAATGATGTGGATATATTGAAGCAACATCTCAAGACATCAGTCAGGAAGTTAAAGCTTGGTCCAAATGGACAATGACCCCAAGCATACTTCCAAAGTTGTGGCAAAATGGCTTAAGGACAACAAAGTCAAGGTATTGGAGTGGCCATCACAAAGCCCTGACCTCAATCCTATTGAAAACAGAACTGAAAAAGTGTGTGCGAGCAAGGAGGCCTACAAACCTTACTCAGTTACACCAATTCTGTCAGGAGGAATGGGCCAAAATTCACCCAACTTGTTGTGGGAAGCTTGTGGAAGGCTACCCGAAACGTTTGACCCAAGTTAAACAATTGAAAGGCAATGCTACCAATTACTAATTGAGTGCATGTAAACTTCTGACCCACTGGGAATGTGATGAAAGAAATAAAAATAAATATAATATAAATAAAATACTTACTAAGACTTACTAAGATTAAATGTCAGGAATTGTGAAAAACTGAGTTTACATTTATTTGGCGTAGGTGTATGTAATCTTCCGACTTCAACTGTACCCATACAGTCAAGTTTGGGAAATAAGGACATGGTTATAGAAATATACAATAGACAAAATCAGTGGATTAATCTCTTAAGACATTGTTTATGGTGGTAAAGCAAATTAATTTAGATAGAGAGGTCAAACTGCTGAGTTGGCCCGCATATGACCCCAGCTTCATCCCTGCAATTCAGGACAGCAGATTTAAACAGTGGATGCAGATAGTTATCACATCATTCTGTACAATTATAAGGAATGGGGACCAAGAGAACTTCCAGGACCTCAGTAAAAAACATGGCTTGGATAAACAAGATTTTTTGGATACCTACAAGTTCAACTCTATTTTTTAAGGGAGATAAAAGTGATTGACCCTCGAGCACCTCAAAAATGTATCAAAGTATTCACTAAATCATACAAGTTAGGGAGTAACAAAAAAACTATTTCAAATCTTTACTTGGGTATTCAATCTTCAAAGAAACATTCTACAAACTATATTAAACAGAAATGGGAGGAGGAACTTTACATTGAAATAAAGAGATTTCTGTTGGAAGAATGTTATACGTTTCTTCATAACACCTAAACTGAAATCAAAACAGACTGGCTCCCAACACCCTTGTTGGAGAGAATGCTGGCTATCGAGGGTGGATTACTCTCATATCTTTTGGTCCTGCTCCGCAATCGAAACTTGCTAGGGAGAACAAACATTCATTTTTTTGTATTTGGGTGAAATACCTGATAACTTACACACTTGAGAAAAGTACCTGTTAAAGGTCCTACTGGCAGCCAGTAAAAAGGCTATCACTAGGAAATGGCTACAAAAAGAGCCTCCCACCGTGATACAATGGATAGATATTATTAAAGAAATACACCATATGAAGCGTATGACCTTTATATAGGAACTCAAGAGGAGAGAGGCCAGGAATACTGGGAAAAATGGGTTTTATACATGAAAATTGTCTAATTCAAAGATGATGTCACTGTAACTAATCTGATGAACGTATGATGTGTGCTGTGCCTGCCAGACCTTTTTTGTTGTTCTTTTACTTTATTTGTATTTTCTTTGTGTTCCTCAATAAAAACAAAGTAAAAAAAATATTTTAAAAAGGTGTAGCTATGATAAGAGAGGTGAAGGAACACACCTCCCTTGTCTGCATATCTGTAGCTCATATGGATAGGAAGGTATTGAAAGTTAGACCTATCACAAGAAATATGCCTATACAATCAGGGAAGTAGTGAAGTGGAATCCTAATGAATGTAGCATGGATGAGTGGGGTAAGTTACTTCATAGTATGTGGTTTTACATCTCCATTTCACATAGAAGCTTTTGAAAGTGCTGGGTCCTTCAGTGACTAGAGTGCAGTGTGTGTAATCTTCATATTGGGCTAACCCTCCTGAATATATGTTTTTGCTCACATGCAATCACCGGTATTGCACTTTTACGATGGTCCCTAAACCACCTGAGCGCCAGAAAACAGCATATTGCATCCTTCTCGACTCTGTGACCGGAAGAGTTTGACCATCGGTAAAAACATAGTGTGTACCTTGCTCTCTACCGTCATCCTATTCTATACATATCACTCTCATCATCCTAGCAACTTCCGTCGAGGGCTATTGACGAGCGAACTCCGAATATCGAAATTAGAAACACATTTACTGCGATATTCTACCGAACCAGGAGATATCACAATAGAAGGTTATGTGTATTTGTAACAATAAGATTAAATATGATGTGGTCAAAAAGGACATACTCCTGAGGTGAGGAAATAAGCTTGTAGGTTTTTGCTTTTATTCTATGCAAGCCGCCAGGGGCAGGCTAGAGGACATTCCACCAATAGCCTCCTGGCCAAGCAAGCAGCAGGCAGGGCAGCAAGGCAGCAAACCAAAGCAGCAAGAACATCGTTGGCTGAACAATATTACACACACACACCCGTCCATCTGGAAACACGGGACTGCCTGTGCATGCCAACACTCTTGATTGCGTTGGTGACTGTAGGCCAGGCAGGGAGGCGCATCTAGTTTAGTTGGAAGGAAGAGGTAAATGGGTGGTGCTTGTGTGAATATCGTGGCGACCGAGCAGAGGTGTTTTGTATGTGACTGTGTATCAACAGATGTGTCTGTGTCATAGTAAAAACACTGCGGCTGTTAATCTGGACAGAAGTAGCTCGTAGGCTACACGCAGTAGGCGACCCGACTGCAGAAGGAGGTAGGTATTTCTCTCTCTCTTACCCCCTCTCTATGTGTTTTTTTTCTAGTATTTCCGTATTTATTGTGACATCTGTGTGGTATTTAAATGTAATTTTCTGTGTGAGGAATGGGTAATGTGCGTATGTTGCAGAATTTCAATGTGGACCTATGTCAGTATAGCTACAACCTTGGAAGGTGAAATTGTGTCAGACTCATCTTGTATTCTTCTGCTGTCTACTACATGCGAATAATTAGTATATTTCAGATTACTCCTCAAACAATTCTGGATGAAGAATATACTTTATTAGGGGGATAAACTCATATAAAAAGGTTGTCACTCCCACTTACTGTAGGTTAACATGTACTACAACATAAATACAGTATTTTGCAGCACTTCCTGGTATTCTCTAAGATATTCTAACAAAGGTAATAACACAGTAATAACTTATGTTTTTGTTTCTTTCTTTGATTCATTAAAACAGCATATTCATAGGAATTGGAATAGAATCAATTTGACATTTAGTCCTGCATTAAGGGGAGCAAGATGAATGTCTCTCTCTCTCTCTCTCTCTCTCTCTCTCTCTCTCTCTCTCACACACACACACAGGATTGTAAATCCAGCGGCATAGGCCCAGACCCAGGCCCAGCTGCCGCCTTCCAACAGAACACAGCCAGTCACTCTGTATGTATGGCAACTATTCACAGAGCTGAGCTGGTTTTCCGTTTATGCTTTGGTGCTGGATAATGAGGCTTTGATCCCTGGCTTAGACCTTGATCCATGGAGAATGCCTACAGTATAGTTACAAACAGAACTCACTGTACTGTGAAATCTGCTATTAGTCAAAGCAAAGGCCATTTGGTTAGTTAAGAAAAGCTTGTCTACATCATGATGACGGTATAAACACGTTTGTTGTTGTTGTAGGCTACAAGTTAGCGTTTTACTCTGACTGATCCTCATCCTCCTGATTGCTGTGTCAATGGCTGGATCCAAACACTCCAGTGACATTGCCAATCCATTCCTCCATTTGTATCACTTTGCAGGTGACAATGATAACAAAAAGGTGAGATACTTTCCAGGCAGAGAGATAGAGGAAACAGATAAAGCACCATTGTGTTGCAATGCAAAATAACAGAGTTTTTATTACCGGTAATAACAGGTCTGTTTGTTACTGATACCATCCTGTTATGGTTGTGCAGGACAGACAGACTAACAGACTGACATACCGATAGCCTAACTGACTGACAGACAGACTGACGGGCAGACAGACAGACAGACAGACTGACAGACTGACAGACTGACAAACTGACAGACTGACTGACGAACAGACTGATGAACAGACTGACAGACAGGCAGGCAGACAGAGAGACAGACAGACAGAGAGACAGACAGACTGACAGAAGTATGCAGCATTGTCAGATGTCTTCACCCTGCTCTCCAGTCTCCACCACAATGCAGAAGGGCTTCACTCCTATGGGACAGAGAGAAAGAATGACGGTGCAGAAATAAAATATGCACATTGATGTGAAAGTATCAGTGTTTTGCACGTGTGCCATAAATCAATGTTAGATAGCAGAGCACAGTACATTTAGGACAGTGATGTTGGCTCTATTGATTTGGCTGGGATACATTTGCCTGCCAATTTAAACAGTAACTGCACGTTGTGTGGAGAATGAGAAACTGTAGATTGACCAATGCATAATCAACAGCTTTTTAGCCACTCAATCTGTAGTGCTAAATCTATTTTACTACTTAATTCTTTATTTTTCCTTATGTGATTTGAGGACAGAGGTATTGGCTCTGGGTTTGTCCTCTTTCACAGGGTCCAACGCCAGATGACCTGAGCGACAGTTAGACCTCTTAGTTACACTTTGTCCTCTTCTCTAGTCTGGATTAGCCCAGAACATGTGAAATGGGTCAATCGGCAGCAGCACCATGAGTTTCCTGCTCTTCTATGAATTCTGAAATTAATATTTTCCTTCTGGCGAAACCTGAGAGATACATTTTATTGGTAAATGGGATATCACCTCTTCTCTTGTTCTTCTATTGCAAAGATATCACCCATGCTTTTGTGTTCCACCGTAAAATTGGTGCACCTTAGATGCCAATCTAAAACAGCCATGTTGCCAAAGGCTACACACAGTAATACTGCTGGAGGGAGGGGGAATAATGGCTCCTCTGTTCATTAACAGGAAGTGATAATTATATATCTGTTCATTAACAGGAAGTGATAATCATATATCTGGGTCCATCCAAAATAGGGCTCTGGTCAAAAGTAGTGCACTATTTAGGAAGCAACCTGAAAGTAGTCTCTAATCTTCTTGTCTGTTAAATATTACTAGATGTGGAGACTGGCGAGGCTATCAGCTATTTTAAACACCACTAGATGATGCGGGGATTGGTGAGGCTATCAGCTGTTTTAAACACCACTAGATGATGTGGGGACTGGCGAGGCTATCAGCTGTTTTAAACACCACTAGATGATGCGGGGATTGGTGAGGCTATCAGCTGTTTTAAACACCACTAGATGATGCGGGGATTGGTGAGGCTATCAGCTGTTTTAAACACCACTAGATGATGCGGGGACTGGCGAGGCTATCGGCTGACTGCTTTTCTTCTGTTCTCCGCCATCCTCCAGATCATGGAGGACATCCCTCCACACTTCTTCCAGCAAAAGGGCTAAGAGAAGCTTCCAGGCAGCGCTGACTGACTGACTGACTGCTCTGCTCTCCCCATGGCCAACAACAGCAGTCTAGCCCGGGGCCGAGGCCAGGGTCAGAGCCACATGGCCAACAGCAGTCCATCCCAGCCTCAGGGCCAGGCCGGGGCTGTAGTTGAGTCCTCCTCCTCCCAGCCTGATATGGTGGTCTACTGCAAGCTGTGCCTTAGTGAGCACCCATCAGCAGCAACCAGCACACTGCACACCTGTGACTGTGTCTTCTGCACCCCGGTAGGTAGACAGCACAAACCTGCCACAACTTCTCTTCTCATATCTGATACTGGGCAGGGAAATGCCTGTATTTTCTATTCTCTCTCTATTTTGATTTAACGACTCAGCGTTCAAACAACAGGACACACAGTATCTATCTGCAAAATCAAAAATATCTGCAAGCATTTAGTTTCTCTTTCACTTTTCTCTCTGGCATGCAGTACTCTAGCTGACGTTCTATTGATTTGTGTTCAGTCTGCATCCATCCACACTGAGGTGGAGGTGATGTGCCTTGACACAGATAGAGAGATATCCTGGCATGGGGTTGGTTGGCTGGCAGGTGCTAATCTCTGCCTGGCTGCTGGCGTTGCTTAGAGCACCAGTCTGAGTTGCTAGGCCAAGGTCAAACATAGGGTGCGTCCCTATGGGGCCTGGACAGTAGTGCACTATATAGGGAATACAGTGCCATTTGGAACACAGCCATAGAGAGATACTGACAACACAACACTGGTGACCACTTACCAGTACTATGCACCGATTGACAATAAACCTCATGCCTTCTGCATTCTTCTGTTGCTACAGTAGCTGGGTGAGGCTTTGCGTGACTCTTCTGACAAACAAAACAGATAAAAATGTAATGATCAGAGCTGATGTGATTCCTTACTCCACATGTCTACACAACGTTGCGCCCTGCTGAACATGGCCCTGCTCTCTGATTCTGTCCATAGACATACATATAGTCACATCTGTGTTTACGTTGTCTGTCCATTCAGTGTCTGCAGCAGTATGTTCAGCTGGCCATCCGGGAGGGTGGGGGCAGCCCAGTCACATGTCCAGACATGGCCTGTCAGAGGACGGGAGTCCTGCTCCACTCAGAGGTACTAGGCTTATACTGGATGTTATTCAGTGGCTGCGTCCCAAATGGCACCCTGTTCCCTTTATAGTACACTAGTTTTGACCAGGGCCCATAGGTACATTAATAGGGAATAGGGTGCCATTTGGGGCACATTTACTGTCTGTTCGAAGAACCACTGGTACACGTCAATGTTTAGACCATTTCACTATTACACTGCTACATTGCTATTACACTCATATGTATTTGCCTGTTAACTAGTAGGGTTGGGTACCGTTGGGTAAGATGAATACATCATGTCACCACAGCTTGAATAGCCTACATCACAGGCCAATGTTGTGTTGCAATCAGGTCAGGGATTTTGGTAATCAACACCTCTTTTTTTTAAATGATTATCCCTGTATATAATGCAATACATTTAATTTCTGTGGAATGCATTACATTGAAGGCTGGTCGCAGATCTGTTTATGACAATGACCATAGAAGTTGGCTATACGGCACAAACTGGTCTGGGACCAGGCTGGTCCTCCTGTGATTTTAAGGCATAATCACAGATGTGATCCATTCTGGTTTTTTTTTGTGTTGTTTTGCAGATAGCTTGTTTTGCCCCTGCAGATCAGGTGGAGCTGTACGAGCGTCTAGAGTTTGAACGAGGTACAGTATTTTTCATTAGCATGCTGGTGAGGTCACTGGTGACGGCTCACACGGCAACCAGGCTCTTTCAGGTCTGGGCCATCTGGTGGCAGTGAGCTGAGCTGATCTGAGCCCACCTCTAGCATTGGAGTGCCTGGCATATTGTGGAGTTTTTGTACCGAGAGAGCCTCCCTTATTAAGTTGTTATTGTTTTGTCTGTGCACAGTTTTTGTTGGTGAAGAAATATGGTTTGTTGTTGGCTTTAGTTTAGAGACTGAAGTCATTTCTGAGAGCATAAAGAGAAGAAAACAGTGTAGAAAAGGCCCCGGCTGGTTTGACATTTACAAATTGGAATCTGACGTTGGTTGGTTTGTCTTGAGGCAACAACACACTGAAACCAATATTAGTCACCAAAGTCGACTATGCCTTTGTTACGAAATCAGTTACAAACACAACTGAAAACCCTGCCCTGGCACATCTAGGATAGGCAGGCCTACAGTTCCTTCAGAAAGTATTCACACCCCTTGACTTTTTACAAGGTGGGATTAAAATGGATTTAATTGTCATTTTTTGTCAGCAATCTACACAAAATACTCTGTAATGTTAAAGTGGAAGAATAATTCTAACATTTGTAAAAAAGAAAAGAAAAAGAAAACACTAATATATCCTGATTACATGTATTCAACCCCCTGAGTCAATACGTGTTAGAATCACCTTTGGCAGCGACTACAGCTGTGAGACTTTCTGGGTAAGTCTCTAAGAGCTTTGGACACCTGGATTGTACAATATATGCACAATATTGTTTTTTAAATTCTTCAAGCTCTGTCAAGTTGGTTGTTGATCATTGCTAGACAGCCATTTTCAAGTCTTGCCATTGATGTTTCAAACCAATTTAAGTCCAAACTGTAACTAGGCCATTCAGGAACATTCAGTGTTGTATATATTTGTATATTTGTCTTTGTGTATTAGGTTATTGTCCTGCTGAAAGATGAATTTGTCTTTTGGAAAGCAGACTGAACCAGGCTTTCCTCTAGGATTTTGTCTGTGCTTAGCTCTATTCTATTATTTTTTTTTAAAACTCCCTAGTCCTTGCCGATGACAAGCCTACCCATAACATGATGCAGCCACCACCATGCTTGAAAATATGGAGAGTGGTACTCATTGATGGGTTGTGTTGGATTTGTCCCAAACATAATGCTTTGTATTCAGGACATAAAGTTGATTTCTTTTCCACATTTAGTGCCTTATTGCAAACAGGATGCATGTTTTGGAATATTTGTGTTCTTTACATGCTTCCATCTTTTCACTATCTAGATCAGTATTGTGGAGTAACTACAATGTTGTTGATCCATCTTCATTTGATCAAAATCACAGCCATTAAACTGTAACTGTTTTAAAGTCACCATTGGCCTTATGGTGAAATCCCTGAGCAGTTTCCTTCCTCTCCGGAAACTGAGTTAGGAAGGCGCCTGTATCTTTGTAGATCTGGGTGTATCCATCCAAAGTGTAATTAATAACTTCATGCCCGAAGGGATATTCACATTCCTTTACCCATTCACTGCTTGACTGATGGACCTTACAGATACATGTGTGGGGTACAGAGATGAGGTAGTCATTAAAAATTAAAAACACATTATTGTCCATGCAAGTTATTATGTGACTCGTTAGGCACATTTTCAGGCTTATTTAGGCTTGCCATAACAAATGGGTTGAATACTTATTGACGCAAGACATTTCAGCTTTTAATTTTTAATGAATTTTTACAAATTTCTTAAACAATAATATTTATAATTTGGGGTATGGAGGCCAGTGACACAAAATCTAAATTTAACCAATTTTAAATGCAGGCAGTAACACAACAAAATGTAGAAAAAGTCAAGGGGTGTGAATTATTGCACTGTTGGAGCTAGGAACACAAGCATTTCGCTACACCCGTAATAACATCTGCTAAATATGTGTATGTGACCAATAACTTTATATTTTATTTTATACTTTTTGAAGGCACTGTATCTAGGATCCTCTACCCTCTATATCTCATACCTTGCTTTGGGGATCATTCTATAGACATACATAAAGGTAACTACCAAAATAAAATAAAGCGTCTTAATAGGACGTTGGGTCACCACGAGCTGCTAGAACATGGCATAGATTCTACAAGTGTCTGGAACTATTGGAGAGATGCTGTCAGGTTCTGACTGTGGCATGTCTCTGGCTCCCTCTAGTGGGGAGTTGGAGGGCCGCGGTTAGAGCTTGGCAGTTTCACCGGGTGTCTTTTGTGTTTGTTAATTTCTATCCCCAATTAGAGACAGCTGTCTCGTGTTGTCTCTAATTGGGGATTCTATTTAAGTTCATTGGTTTGTCACCTGGGTGTGGGTTCTTGTATGCGTATGTTCACGTCAGGTGTGTGTGTGTGTGTGTGTGTGTGTGTGTGTGTGTGTGTGTGTGTGTGTGTGTGTGTGTGTGTGTGTGTGTGTGTGTGTGTGTGTGTGTGTGTGTGTGTGTGTGTGTGTGTGTGTGTGTGTGTGCGTGTGTGCGTGTGTGCGTGTGTGCGTGTGTGCGTGCGTGTGTGCGTGTGTGTGTGCGTACGTACTCCTTGTTTATTTTTGGTACTTGTTTCGATACACAAGTTAAATAAAAAGGAATGTCGCTCCACCAACACTCTGCTTCTCGCCCCGTCTATAAACATCGTGACAGATGCGCTGTCTCAGGCGCCTCTACAGAATCTCTCAAAAGTGTTCAATTTGGTTGAGATCTGGTAACTGAGACACACACACACACAGACACACACACACACACACACAACACACACACACACAAACCCCCTATGCTCATTTGAGACCCCTCTTTCAAAGTCACTGAGATCTCTTCTAGCCATGGTAGCCAAAATAATGGGCAACTGGGTATGATGGAATGTAAAGTGCTTAATTAACTCAGGAACCACACCTGTGTGGAAGCACCTGCTTTCAATATACATTGTCTCCCTCATTTACTTAAGTGTTTCCTTTATTTTGTCAGTTACATGTATATGTACATACATGTGTTTATATACATCATTGGTTTGTTATGTTTCAGGGGTGCAGCTGGACCCTAGTAGAGTATGGTGCCCGGTGCTGGAGTGCCAGGCTGTCTGCAGCGTCGGGCCCAGCTCAGAGGGCCAGCCTACGTCCGTGCCCTGTCCAGCCTGCCATACTGTCTTCTGCTCTGGCTGTAGAGGGCCCTGGCAAGACAGGCACGCCTGCCCCGAGCACCAGCCTATGACATCATCATCACCTGCCTCGGAGAGCAGGTCAGTCAGTCACAGTCTATTTATTTTATATTTTTTTTACCGTTATTTAACTAGGCAGGTCAGTTAAGAACAAATTCTTATTTACAATGACGGCCTACACCGGCCAAACCTGGACGATGCTGGGCTAATTGTGCGCCGCCCTATGGGACTCCCAATCACGGCCGGTTGTGATACAGTCTGGATTCGAACCAGGTTGTCTGTAGTGTCTTAGACCACTGCGCCACTTGATTGAAGCCGCTTGGCAGTAGTGTTTTTGGAAATATATAAAAGCAACAATTTGGTAAGAGTTTCTTGTCTATTGGACAAGCTAGCTACCACCTGTACCAGTTTTTGTGTGCCACAGACAGTGTGCTCTCAGTGTCCCTCTATATCTGCTGCATACAGTCCCTGCCAAAGGGGAGGAGTAGGGGAGTCAGTCAGGGAATCCATTTCCATTGCTTTGACAACACCAAGTGCCTCATGTACTGGAGGAAATGTCCTTGAATCGATTGGATTTAATGTAATAAAATATAACAACATCAGACAAAGACCAGAAAGTGAGCCCCACAGTATGAGAGACAGAATTACAGTTTGATATTGTGTTTGGGGTTGAACAATATTGGTCCATTTAGTAATACAATGCAGTTCATTCAATCCTTCTGTACTATGGTATTCAGTCAACTGGTTCCCTCATAGTTTCTTCTCCCAGAATAATTTAAGTTAAGCCACCAATTAACGTTAGTGTTAAATAAAGATGACAGTCTGTGCCTCAGACTGTGCCCATATAGTTAGATATATACACTATACTGTATATATCCTCATTATTAACATTCTTATTCTAATTCTCTGTCTGAACCCACTCTCCCCCACCACCTCTCCCTCACCTCTCCCACTCTCCCCCACCACCTCTCCCACACTTCACCCTCACATCCCTCTCCACCTCTCCCTTCATCTCTCCCCCCTCCTTTCCCCACCTCTCCCCCCTCTCCCCCACCTCTCGCCCACCTGTGCCCAGGGGCCGGTCATGCAGTGACTCTGATCTGTCCATCAAGCAGTGCCCCATGTGTGGCGTGTACATCGAGCGGAACCAGGGCTGTGCCCAGATGCTGTGTAAGAGCTGCAAACACACCTTCTGTTGGTACTGTCAGCAGAACCTGGATGTAAGTCCATATACAGTTATAAATGCTTCAATAAGTCTGACCCTAAGTGTTGTATGTTTATGGTGATACTGTATTCCTCTATGGTTAGGTGATTTATTCCTATGATAAGTGTTGTTATACACTATATATACAAAAGTATGTGGACACCCCTTTAAATTAGAGGATTTGGCTATTTCAGCCACACCCGATGCTGACAGGTGTATAAAATCGAGGTACACAGCCATGCAATCTCCATATACAAACATTGGCAGTAGGATGGCCTTACTGAAGAGCTCAAAGTCAGTTCGTCAAATTTCTTCCCTGCTAGAGCTGCCCTGGTCAACTGTTTGTGTTGTTATCATGAAGTGGAAACGTCTAGGAGCAACAACGGCTCAGTGGTAGGCTGCACAAGCTCACAGAACGGTACCGCCATGTGCTGAAGTGCATAGCGCGTAAAAATAGTCTGTTCTCGGTTTCAACTGCATCTGGAAGCAACATCAGCACAAGAACTGTTCATCGGGAGCTTCATGAAATGGTTTTACATGGCCAAGCAGCCGCACACAAGCTTAAGATCACCATGCGCAATGCTAAGCATCGGCTGGAGTGGTGTAAAGCTTGCCGCCAGTGGAACTGTGTTCTCTAGAGTGATGAATCACGCTTCACCATCTGGCAGTCCTACGGATCAATCTGGGTTTGCCAGGAGTGTTTATATACATCATTGGTTTGCAACCTGCCCGAATGCATAGTGCCAACTGCAAAGTTTGGTGGAGGAGGCATAATGGTCTGGGGCTGTTTTTCATGTTTCATTGTTCGGGCTAGGCCCCTCCAGTGAAGGGAAATCTTAACACTACAGCATATAATGACATTCTAGACGATTCTGTGCTTCCAACTTTGTGGCAACAGTTTGGGGAAGGCCCTTTCCTGTTTCAGCATGACAATGCCCCCGTGCACAAAGTAAGGTCCATACAGAAATGGTTTGTCGAGATCGGTGTGGAAGAACTTGACTGGCCTGCACAGAGCCCTGACTTCAACCCCATCGAACACCTTTGGATGAATTGGAACGCCGACTGCAAGCCAGGCCTATTAGCCCAACATAAGTGCCCGATCTCACTAATGCTCTTGTGGCTGAATGGAAGCAAGTCCACGCAGCAATGTTCCAACATCTAGTGGAAAGCCTTCCGAGAAGAGTGGAGGCTGTCATAGCAGCAAAGGGGGGACCAACTCCATATTAATTCCCATGATTTTAAAAATGACATGTTCGAAGAGCAGTTGTCCACATACTTTTGGTCAAGTAGTGTATGTTTAGGGTAATATATTTCTGAGGCACTAGGATAAATATTGTTACATGTTTAGGGTGATATATTTCTGAGGCACTATGATAAGGGGCCATGCAGGAACAAGCTGGGCCACTCCCGAGCCTCCGTCATGTGAAACAGAACACAGGTGAGGTGACTCTTCTTATTATACACCCCCAGTAAACCAGGAAACCTGTGTTTTGCTATATCAAGTTTTCGTGTATGCCTGAATCAACAGTCATTGGCCTGACATTTTGTATCTGACATTCACATTTATTGGCCTCCTGCTAAACACCCAGTGTGTGTGTGTGTGTGTGTGTGTTTGTGTGAAACCTGTCCTCTTGGCAGGTGGTGGGCATCCTGGTTGGCGTCAGTGTCATCGTGCTGGTGGCCTCGCCTCTCCTCCTGCTGGCTTCCCCCTGCATCCTGTGCTGCCTGTGCAAGCCCTGCCGAGGCAAAGAGAAGAGGAAGAAGAACGAGATCCCACAGACAGACATACAGCCAGAACCCAGCTCCACCACGTCATAAAGACAGACAGACATACATACAGCCAGAACCCAGCTCCACCACGTCATAAAGACAGACAGACATACATACAGCCAGAACCCAGCTCCACCAAGTCATAAAGACAGACAGACATACAGCCAGAACCCAGCTCCACCACGTCATAAAGACAGACAGACATACAGCCAGAACCCAGCTCCACTACGTCATAAAGACAGACAGACATACAGCCAGAACCCAGCTCCACCACGTCATAAAGACAGACAGACATACAGCCAGAACCCAGCTCCACCACGTCATAAAGACAGACAGACATACAGCCAGAACCCAGCACCACCACGTCATAAAGACAGACAGACATACAGCCAGAACCCAGCCTACCACGTCATAAAGACAGACATACATACAGCCAGAACCCAGCCTACCACGTCATAGAGAGAGACAGACATACAGCCAGAACCCAGCCCCGCCATGTCATAAAGACAGACAGACATGCAGCCAGAACTCAGCCCCACCACGTCATAAAGACAGACATGCAGCCAGAACTCAGCCCCACCACGTCATAAAGACAGACATACATACAGCCAGAACCCAGCCTACCACGTCATAGAGAGAGACAGACATACAGCCAGAACCCAGCCCCGCCATGTCATAAAGACAGACAGACATGCAGCCAGAACTCAGCCCCACCACGTCATAAAGACAGACATGCAGCCAGAACTCAGCCCCACCACGTCATAAAGACAGACATACATACAGCCAGAACCCAGCCTACCACGTCATAGAGAGAGACAGACATACAGCCAGAACCCAGCCCCGCCATGTCATAAAGACAGACAGACATGCAGCCAGAACTCAGCCCCACCACGTCATAAAGACAGACATGCAGCCAGAACTCAGCCCCACCACGTCATAAAGACAGACATACATACAGCCAGAACCCAGCCTACCACGTCATAGAGAGAGACAGACATACAGCCAGAACCCAGCCCCGCCATGTCATAAAGACAGACAGACATGCAGCCAGAACTCAGCCCCACCACGTCATAAAGACAGACATGCAGCCAGAACTCAGCCCCACCACGTCATAAAGACAGACATGCAGCCAGAACCCAGCCCCAACACGTCATAAAGACAGACAGGTATACAGCAAGAACCCAGCCCCACCACGTCATAAAGAGAGCTCCTTCTTATTCTCACCAAGGACTGGGAATGGATCCATTCAGTCAATTCAGGAACCAATTTTAATTCATGAAGTTAATTTTCAACTCATTCATTAAATTTTAAATAATGTATTGAGTTGACAGAATTGAAAACTGACTAGAACCCTGATTCCCACCATCTTAACACACACACACACACATACAGTACAGGACCACTGTCTACCACCCTCATGTGCCAAACGTCACGATGCCAAACCAGTCTTGTTAGGTGCACAAGTGCCTCCATCCTACAGTGCCTGGTATTTGGTGGTATTTGTTTTGCCTTCCATTATATTATGCAAAAATGTGTGTTGTTTATGAAATGAACAACTGTAAGTAACATAGGGAAAAAATCCTTAACCAATGCAAAACATTGTTTCATTATGTGTTATGGAAACTGCATTGTGCACTGTATTGGGTACTGTATTGGGTACTGTATTGGGTACTGGGAGAAAAATGTATACATCCCAAATGGCACCCTATTCCCATTAGTGCACTACTTTTGACCAGACCAGGTCAAAGGTTGTGCGCTATAATGGTAATAGGGTGCCATTTTGGAAGTAACCAATGATATAGGGCTTCAAAGGTGCACATATAAATATTTTCTGCTGCTGACAGATATTAGTGTTTCCACCTGGTATTCCAGACCAAATTTATGATGGACTCTGTACTACTACTACAACTATAATGTATGTAAATATGTATTTATGGAAGTGTGTATATGGTGTCCTGTCTTGTTTCTACTTTTTTCGTTGATGTTTCTGCATCAGATATTTTGTAAAAGATTGTAATTGAAATAAACATCAGATATTGAACATGCCTTGGTTGCATAATATTATTAAAGTCTGTAGGCCTACTTTTTAAAATGTTTGTTTGCACATTGTTATATAATCTTTATCCTGATTTTTCACATAGTCATAGGCCTGGTTGTCTTCATAATCTTGCTTCTGAAGACACAAAATATAGTAAATGGGGCCATAAAGAGGTTGTAGAATGTGTATGACTGCAATAATGTTGCAATGTATAGATTAGGCTATCAGACCTACAATCTACCACGGAATTTGGGAATGACAGTTAGCTTTTACCAAAGACCGTGATAGAGCTGACCATTTTGTATGGTTTGAAAGGCGGTTTGATGCTGTCGAACGGGACCAAAGTATTGTGGCGAGCTCAGCCAGAAGAAGATGGCAAGAGACAGAGATTGATTTTACCGGAGAGTTCCTGTGCCCCATACACCGCACGACTCCAGGAACGTCACACTTTTATTCTTACCTCCTTCAACTATCAACAATGAACACATCCTCCGGCCATGCAAGGCTCGGTCACGGTAGGCATTTTAACATTCCCCCTACCCCCATAACCTGAACTAAGACAACTTAAAGAAACATAAACACATAACATTAGCTTAACTACTAAAACGTAAAGACATAACACAACAATTTTAAAACCAAAACATGAGCTACCCACAATCCCCTTGCTCCCTACAGTTATCACTCAACGTGTGGCTAGCGTATGCCGGCCAGATCGCTACAGTATATTATTTGGCCAAAAATCTTAAACGGTTAGTGTTCTGCTGGATACCAGAGACACCTTGTGGTAGATGTGAAGATTGCGTTTCTTATTTTCGATCAAGACGAAGTGGAAGTGAAACTTCAAGTGGAAAACTCACCGATGATCCGAAGTTCTTAAAAGTATTTGACATGACCGCGGAAACATTTGCTGGTAATTATTATTTGCTTCAATTAAAGGGCACTTCTTCCTCAATATCGGTTTTATATAGGCTTTAGGTACGCGGCCTGAGGAACGCAGTCAGGATCATATAGGAAGGAGTTATCACCAGCATGGTCAAGGTACTAAGACAATATATAAATTAAAATATTAATGAATGCACTTAACCTTATTTTACCAGGTATGTTGGCATTGCAAGGAGACAATTGCTTATGCATTAGCTATATAATCACAACATTGCTGTCTTCTGACAGGAGCGCTACATGAGCTTCAGCCATGGGATTGGTCAGAAAGTAGAGGATGGCAGGGCCTCATTGGAGGAGCTGGAGGTGAGGTCACTAGTGGAATAACAATGTAATACCATCTCTACAGAACTCATGTGTTTGGAACAACAATGTTGTTTCATTGTCTACCACATCAGTATAATGTTAATGGGAGTTGTTGTTGTTTATTCTCAGGACTTTGTCAAGCAAAAAGCAAAAGTCACATCAGGCAAACAGGAGAAATATGAAACAGTCTTTAACCACTACCTGTGACCATGAAACCCTTGTCCTGAGTGGTATAGTGTCCATCCAGACCTTTCATAATCGTATGTTTACACAGTGTTATAGTTTCACGTGACTAACCATTATTACAGTTATAGTATAAATAATTAATCAGTGCAGGAGGCTTGTGAATGCAGACTATTTTAATGCACACTCCTGTAATGTTGCCATATGTTTATATTGTGAGGACGTCAATGGAAAAGACCAGACAGAAGGTTGTATGCTGTGATCATGTCCAGAGAAGCAGCACCTGCCTGTGACTTATGAGTCAAAGTTTTTGGCTACTATGACTTCCTCTGATTTCAGCTAAATGTTGTAATGCATTGCCATCTCTGCCAAATGTGTCACTGATAGGAAGTGATCCGAGGCTGGACTGCATGCCTGAATGCCTTACAGTAGTTCAGCATTTACATCTGAAAAATGCTTCTCAAGCTCAGCTGTCATTCTATCCTGGCAAAGAAATAATAATTTCCTTTTAAATTGCTCTGAGTCTGAACCACTAAGTCCACTACCTGCCCTGCAAGTTGATTCCATAACAAAATCATCCATCCACCTCTGCTTCCGCCTTTGTCCGGAAGATGGTTCTGGTACTGGGATCTGATTAGCCTCACACAGGTTTCTTGTTCTCTCATACAGATCGGCAGCTGTAGCATCACTGCATTTCTCCTTGAGAGTGTCATACACAGCCTCTTTGTATGTCAATGCTTGAGCAAGGTCAACGCTCCCCTTTTGTAGATACTTGTGTAAACCTGCTGTCACAGACAGAAGATCCTGGAACATCAGCAGAAAATATACCATGGAGACTTTGCACAGTTTTGCCTTCAATCCCACTGCCAAAGCTGTTCTGATAGTTGAAAGGCACTCAGGAAAATTGTCAAGAATTGCATTTACTGATCGAAGCTGGCATGCCCAACGGGTGTTTGACAGTTGCACAAGTTCAGAGGGCTGCATTCCTAGTTTCTTTAGAGTGTCTGCAAACTTATGGCGGTTAACCAGCGAGACACTGAAAAAGGAATACACACTTTCCAGTATGTCAAAAAACTCTGTAGATTCCACTTGGTCATTATTGATCCAACAGTGCACTATGGGATATTAAAACACTTGGATATTATTTTGTACCCTTTTCCTAATGTATGTATGTGTATTACTTTATCTCTAACTTCTGTAGAATGCTCTTTAGTCTTCATTTTCACACCTTTCCTTCAGATTCACACGTCTGTTCAATGAACATTAAACAGTTGTTGTTTTTTTTATCCAGAAAATGTGAGTTATTGAAATATTTCACAGGTAGAGGCCAATGGTAAGCCAAGTGTGTCCTTGTTAGGGTATAATGTTCATCTGTGTTAACTGGTAGCATACAGAGCAAAGGGATTGAATACTTAGACAAACAGCATATTTCAGTTATGACTTTTCTTAAATGTATGTTCTAACATAAACTCAATGTCACTTTAAAATAATACATTAAGGGTCATTCTTTTTAAATAAAATATTACACAGAAGAAAATCTCAGTGTATCAATTGTAATTCAGACAAATCTGATAACTTTCAAGGGGGTTGAATAGTTTTTTAAGAAACTAATGTTGTGGTGCAACACAAATGCAGAGTCTGCGAGAAACACTCTTGGCAGCTTCTTGACTGCCTGTTCACTCGCTCACCTGGCTGCTGTACATTTTCCCTGGCTCTCATATACTTTCATATATCCATCTATGGAGAGATACATTTATTTAGGCTGTGCATGCATGTAGCCAGGGGCGTTTGTGCAACTAACCAGCTCAGGTTATGTTTTTTGACTTCTCCAGTGCCTGCAACACCATTCAGCCCCTGCTACTGGGTGAGAAGATGAAGAGGATGAAAGTGGAAGCACCCTTAGTCTCCTGGGTCATGGACTACCTGACTGGTAGGCCACAATTTGTGTGACTACAGAGCTGTGTGTCAGAACGGGCAGTGAGCAACACAGGGGCCCCCCAGGGAACGGTCCTGTCCCCCTTCCTTGTAGGGTGCATCAGGGGTGGGCAGGAGGAGGAGTACAGGAGCACAATCAATTACTTTGTGCTGTGGTGTGAGCAGAACCACCTTGAGCTCAACATCAGCAAAACAAAGGAGATGGTGGTGCACTTCAGGAGAACCAAGGCCCAACTGACTGCAGTCCCTATACAGGGGATGGATGTGGAAATAGTTGGGTCATACAAGTTCCTGGGAGTCCATTTGGACAACAGGCTGGAATGGGATGGTAACACCGGGGCTCTGCACAAAAAGGGCCAGAGCCAACTCTACTTTCTGAGGAGGCTCAGGTCCTTCAACGTGTGCAGTAAACTACTGCATACCTTCTACCAGTGTGTGGTGGCCAGTGCCATCTTTTTTGCAGTGGTGTGGGGTGCCAACATAAAGACCGGTGATGCTTCTCTGGTAAATAAGCTGATCAGGAAGGCTAGCTCTGTTCTAGGGATTAGCCTTGACACTCTAGAGGAGGTGGTGGAGAGACGGATCCTGGCCATCATGGACAACGTCACCCACCCTCTGCATGCCATGGTTATGACGCAGAGGAGCACCTTCAGTCACAGACTGATCCCACCACGGTGTGCCAGGGAGCGCTACAGGAGGTCCTTCCTGCCAGCGACTATTAGACTATTTAATGCCTCACCGGGGTGCCGTGCCGTCGGCAACATAGACCTGGAACTGTTGGGGTGTTAGTGAGTAACTCTTGTCTTTAATCAATAATTCACTCAGGACTTATTTATTCATTCAGGTCTGTATATACATATTCATGTACAGTTGTTATATCATATCACATGCGATAATGTAAGTAATTCTTGGACTGAATTTACGTAGTCATTCACTCAGGAATGCACATTAGTATCTTGTCAGTTTTATATTTTTTCATTGCCTTTAGTAGATGCCTCTCTGTCTCCGAGACTTATGTAATGGGCGCGTAACGGGGCCATAACGGTCAGTTTTACACTGTATGTCTATCACTGAGGCTTCCGGGAAAATCCCAGTAGATTAGCACTTTCTGAAATACTCAAACCAGCCCGTCTGGCACCAACAAACATGCCACGTTCAAAGTCACTTAAATCATCTTTCTTCCCCATTCTTATGCTTGGTTTGAACTTCAGCAGATCGTGTGCTGCCACATGATTGGCTGATTAGATAATTGTATTTAACGAGCAGTTGAAAAGGTGTACCTAATGAAGTGTATATAGTGTTGCTACTTAGCTTCTAATGTTAGAGTAACATTAAAAGGGTTGATGTCCGTGTAAGGGTCTTGGAAAAGAAACAAAAATACTTTTTAAAAAACCAACGTTATACAATATTTAATAAGGCTGCCAAGCAGAAATAAAATACATGTTATTCTCACAATCCTACTAATCTACATAATCACCTAAGGCAAAATATGTATGTAACACAATCCATTATTTCCTATGTCTGACAAGGAGTACGGACTGTGAACCGGTTTGGTAACTTCGTCGGTAGTGTGCTAAATTGTAGATTGATCGACCCCTTTACAGTGTACGACACACTGACAGCAAGAAAGCCATCGCCATCTGCGCGCATTTAACATAGCCTACATTTACGTTTGTATTACTTCTAAACAAAATAACTTTTTGGGCCTACAATTATGTTTTTAATCTTGCTTGAGCAGTCGCTAAGATTATATTTGGTTGTGATCTTTGCAAAATAACTATTTTGGATGCAGCAGTTGTTAGCGAGCCAAAGAGACATTTTACTGGTTGAAATGTTGATTTGTATAAGTATAATGCAGATTTGCGATGATGACACAAACATTATATTAAACAGGACATTAATACAAGGCTTAAACTCCAATTATAATCCAAAGTGTGAAATGCAGTCATAAGCAACATATAAATATTATTTTTTCACTGTTCTATAAAAACGTCCCCCTGTTCTGACTCCAATTTGCGCTCGACCTCGAGCGGCAATGTTTGCTAACACAGAAACAGCTCTATAGACACCTTTCCAGTGACATCATATCATACTATCCTCTCTCAGCCAGCGCTCCAACCAGCAGCCGAGGATTGGCCAATGGCCAGATAGCGTGAGCTCTGCTCACCGATGTGATGTTCCTGATTGGACGGTTCAGATACAGAGAGGGCGGGACACCAAACCTGCGAAGCCGAAGTTCCTACCTATCTCATTATCATAAATGATTCAGCATCCTCTGAAACCATCTGAAATATCGGGTGGAATAATTGTCATGGGTTTGGATACTTTTCCTTTGGGTTAACGGATATATATATATTTTAAATATTACTAGGCCTACGATCAGCTAAAGCATCTACGCCTATAGATTGAATATTTGTTATTTTTGAAATAATTGCTGAACTGTGCTGTGACTCTATTGTGCACTTTATTTTATTCCATGATCTAGGCTACTTTTTGCTTTTGGAATTTAGTTTCAGGTTATAGGTTAGGAAACATTCTGAGCAGTGGTAATTTATTGAATGATTTAGCCTATTAATTTCAAGTTGCCTAGGATAATACTAGAATAAAGATGTGGACTTTTCTTGGAATTGCAAGTTTCACCTACATTTATAAGAAATGCGACGCAGTTTTGGAGTATGCTCACAAAGAGATAATCCTGGCGGCTGTAGTGTTCTTGGCAGTGGGGATGCTGCTATCCTATGTTAGGTACCACGGACGTACATTCAATGTACCCCAAATTCTACAATTACCGCTGGAACTTTTATTATCCCTACCGCTCATCAATACATTTATACCGAAACCCTCAGCTGTCAGGCACAGGAGTGGAGAGAGCGCTTCAAAGAAGGTGAGTACAATCTGACCAAAAACCAGAAATGATCATGTAACGTTATTATTCTCACCCGTTGGCCTACTTCAGTATACACTATACACAATCAAAGTGTCCAATTATAGTGCAAAGACACTCTTTATTTTTTTTAACCTTCTATGGGTAAGTACAATTGAGACCTGCAGATTATTTGAATGTTCATCGTTGTTTGAGATTTAACAGAACATCTCTAGTGAAGCCTTTTTGTTATAGCAAACCATACACCTTTTCAATCCCCATTGTAAATGGCCATTTAATTATTTCAATAAGTTTCTCTCTCCCCACCCTCCTCGCTTTCTCTCCAAACAGGGAGGTGGCAGGAGGAAAAGAGTGGCTTCCTCGGGCATGGAGAGCCACCCAGCAGCAGGTGACTCTCCTGCATCTCAGGAGCCAGATGTGATCATTGTAGGGGCGGGAGTCCTGGGGTCAGCCATGGCTGCAGTGCTGGCCCGGGATGGCCGGAATGTCACTGTGATAGAGAGGGACCTGAAGGAGCCTGACAGGATAGTGGGAGAGCTGTTGCAGCCTGGTGGATACAGGGCCTTGAGAGAACTGGGAATGGAGGGTGAGTGGTCTCTGGAGCATGGACTAGAGATCTTTTAGCGTGGGATCTACGTGTAAAAAGGTGATAGCGTGGGGCAAATGACCAATGGGCTGACTCACAACAAGCCCTTGCATTAAATGGGGGCTTTGCTCAACAAGCAAGGCTCAATGCAGGACCTATATTGGGCTTATGACAACTTTATGGATGCTTTATAAGTTGATTGTTTAAAGTGGGACCGAACAAACTGTAGCAAACACACCTAGATGTCCAAGCCCCTATGTAATGTAAAGACATTCATTTTTGCCACAGACTAAAGACCTGAGTTGAATGAACAATGAAAAGTGTTGCATCACCCTTGCCTAACCCTGGGCTCCCCTCTCAGGTTCAGTGGAGGGGCTGGATGCCCACGTGGTGAACGGCTATGTGATTCATGACATCGAGAGCCACACAGAGGTGGAGATCCCATATCCCCAGGCAGACAGCAGTATCCAGTGTGGCAGGGCCTTCCACCACGGACGCTTTATCATGGGCCTGCGCAGAGCCGCGCTCGCTGAGCCAAAGTAAGGCTGGGAGAGAACCTTCACTATACCTGTTGGCCACACATTTTTTCCTCACACATGACTTGACCAGGACCAACTCCAGGGTTTAGTTGTTATAGCCTGGTTATGTTTTTCCTGGTCAGGTCATGTGTTCAGAAGAACCTGTCTCTATTAATACCATCACTATAGAGTTGAAGTCGGAAGTTTACATGCACTTAGGTTGAAGTCATTCAAACTCATTTTTCAACCACTCCACAGATTTCATGTTAACAAACTATAGTTTTGGCAAGTGGTTTAGGACATCTACTTTGTGCATGACACAAGTAATTCTTCCAACAATTGTTGACAGACAGATTATTTCACTTATAATTCACTATATCACAATTCCAGTGTGTCAGAAGTTTACATACACTACGTTGACTGTGTCTTTAAACAGCTTGGAAAATTCCAGAAAATGATGTCATGGCTTTAGAAGCTTCTGATAGGCTAATTGACATAATTTGAGTAAATTGGAGGTGTACCTGTGAATGTATTTCAAGGCCTACCTTCAAACTCAGTGCCTCTTTGCTCGACATCATGGAAAAATCTAAAGAAATCAGTCAATACCTACGAAAAAAAAATAATTTGTAGACCTCCACAAGTCTGGTTCATCCTTGGGAGCAATTTCCAAACGCCTGAAGGTAACAAGTTCATCTGTACAAACAATAGTACGCAAGTATAAACACCATGGGACCACGCAGCTGTCATACCGCTCAGGAAGGAGACGCATTCTGTCTCCTTCCTGAGCGTACATTGGTGCGAAAAGTGCAAATCAATCCCAGAACAACATCAAAGGACCTTGTGAAGATGCTGGAGGAAACAGGTGCAAAAGTATCTATATCCACAGTAAAACGAGTCCTATAAGCCACTGCTCCAAACCGCCATAAAAAAGCCAGACTACAGTTTGCAACTGTACATGGGGACAAAGATCATTCTCTTTGGAGAAATGTGCTCTGGTCTGATGGAACAAAAATAGAACTGTTTGGCCATAATGACCATCATTATGTTTGGCAGAAAAAGGGGGAGGCTTGCAAGCCGAAGAACACCATCCCAACCATGAAGCACGGGGGTGGCAGCATCATGTTGTAGGGGTGCTTTGCTGCAGGAGGGACTGGTGCATTTCACAAAATAGATGGCCTCAAGAGAAAGGAAAATTATGTGGCTATATTGAAGCAACATCTCATCAGTCAGGAAGTTAAAGCTTTGTCGCAAATGGGTCTTCCAAATGGACAATGACCCCAAGCATACTTCCAAAGTTGTGGCAAAATGGCTTAAGGACAACAAAGTCAAGGTATTGGAGTGGCCATCACAAAGCCCTGACCTCAATTCTATAGAAGATTTGTGGGCAGAACTGAAAAAGCATGTGCGAGCAAGGAGGCCTACAAACCTGACTCAGTTACACCAGTTCTGTCAGGAGGAATGGGCCAAAATTCACCCAATTTATTGTGGGAAGCTTGTGGAAGGCTACCCGAAACATTTGACCCAAGTTAAACATTTTAAAGGCAATGCTACCAAATACTAATTGAGTGTATGTAAACTTCTGACCCCCTGGGAATGTGATGAAAGAAATAAAAGCTGAAATAAATCATTCTCTCTACTATTATTCTGACATTTCACATTCTTAAAATAAAGTTGTGATCCTAACTGACCTAAGACAGGGCATTTTTACTAGGATTAAATGTCAGGAATTGTGAAAAACTGAGTTTAAATGTATTTGGCTAAGGTGTATGTAAACTTCCGACTTCCAACTGTAACCACTGTTTCTTTATAACTGGTACTTTGCTCTCCCCTAGTGTTACGTTCATAGAAGGCACTGTGTCCAGTCTGGAGGAAAAGGATGGTTGTGTGACAGGAGTGCAGTACAGGGACAAGGAGACAGGAGACACAAAGGTTAACTCTAAGCTTGTGATGCAGCTTATACTTTGGTACTCTCCAGATAGCCGTTGCTGTGTAAAATATCCCCATGCTGATACTTACAATTACACTTGCCAGTATTTACACCTATTGATTAGCAATTCCCCAGGATCCATTGATAAAGCAAGCAGTGTAACAGATGTGTTTTTAACTGATGTAATTGTGTTAACCTGTCCCATAGGAGGTCCATGCAGCAGTAACTGTAGTAGCTGACGGCTGTTTCTCAAAGTTCAGGAAGAGCTTGGTAGCTGGGAAGGCCCAGACCTCCTCTCACTTTGTTGGATGCATCATGAAGGTTTGTTCAAGTATTATGTTGAATGAATGAATGAATGAACAAGCAAATCAATTAATCGACCGACCGACCAACTAACAACTGCCATTTAGCAGACACTTTACGAACCAACCAATTAATAAAATGCAGTCAGACTAATGTATTTCCTTTCTTTTCTCTCCTGTTGTGGTCAGAACTCTCCTCAGTTCAAGCCCCACCATGCTGAGCTGGTCCTGGCCAACCCCAGCCCTGTCCTCATCTACCAAATCTCCTCCTCAGACACCAGGGTGCTGGTAGACATCAGGGGAGAGATGCCCCGGAACCTCACCGAGTACATGACTGAGAAAATACACCCACAACTACCAAGTAAGAGATTTAGGGTATATAGTATAGAGATTTAAACAGTATAGCTTTCCCATGTGTTCAACGTCCTTTACATTGTATGGAGGGATGAAAGGATGGCCTCTGTTGTCTCTTCTCTAGAACACCTAAAGGAGCCGTTCATGCTGGCTCTGCAGAATGACCGGCTGAGGTCTATGCCAGCAAGCTTCCTGCCTCCGTCCCCAGTCAACAAGCCAGGTAGGACACTAGTACTGACCACAGTGTTGGGCTGTGTCCCAAAGGGCAAAATGGAATAGGGTCCCATTTGGAATGCATCCTTGGAGAGTTTAATGTTGGTTGTGTGGAGTCTCTCACACCATTATAGCATGATAGACTGATAAATGCTCTTTTAAAACAGCAATAAACCTTGAAACCCTCAAAATAAATACTAGACCAACTGCATTGCTCCATTTGTTAGGATCATTAACTGTATACTATTTTATCTTTAGCTAAATAGATTAAAATCCTGACCAGATCAGATATTTTGCTGAAAAAGATGGTACTTCTAGCAGTATAAATGTGTGATGTTAGTGAGGTGTGGACTGGGGCTAACACGGGCCTTTGTCCTGTTCCAGGTGTGCTCCTACTGGGTGATGCCTACAACATGAGACACCCTCTGACCGGAGGAGGGATGAGTGTGGCCCTCAACGACGTCCTGATCTGGAGGAACCTGATGAAGAACATCCCTGACCTGTACGACAACACAGCCATGCTCCAGGTAAACTCACATCTCCCTTTCTCTCGAAAAGGGTCTGAATACTTATGTAAATAAGGTATCTGTTTTTTATTTGTATTACATTTGCAAAAATGTCTAAAAACCTGTTTTTGCTTTGTCATTATGAGGTATTGTATGTAGATTGATGAGGAAAAAAAGTAATTTAATACATTTTAGAGTAAGGCTGTAACGTGACAAAATGTGGAAAAAGTCAAGGGGTCTGAATACTTTCGTAATTTTGGTAATCTAATCCAGAGTGATTTACAGTCAGTATTATGTTAATGATTAGACAGTGGGTATTACAGAGAAGGGATAGGCAGTAGAATGGTTCAGACAGAATATGGACCCACACATTATCACTGTCTGAATGGCCTTGGTTGGAATGTGGAATGTGGGTCCATATTGCATTGCAATCACCTGCTACCACAGAACGTTAGGGAGTTTTATGTGTGGCACAGGGCATATTGTTTCTGTAATCCACAGTGCTGTAGTAGTCAAAGGAATAGTTACAGAGCAATGTTTGGACATAATGTATAATGCTGAACATTTTGATTTTTTTCCCCTCCATAACAGGCAAAGAAAAAATTCCACTGGGAACGCAAGTCATCACATTCCTTTGTGGTGAATGTGTTGGCTCAAGCCCTGTATGAGTTGTTTGCTGCAACAGACAGTGAGTCTCCTTCTCTGTCTGTTTTTCTGTCCTCTGCCAACACAGGATAGATAGAATAGGGTCATACATGCTTATAACAAGTCTTTCTTTCGGTGCATTAAAACATCATCATGCACTATTAAAACTACTTCAATCATTTGTTTTCTAACAGTACAGTACTTCTCCTCATTAGATGACCGTATACCTCAAATTACTGACACCAAATACTTAGCTAGGGTGATTTATAGCAGACGGAGAGGGAAATTTAGGACATATTCAGCATAAGTGCTACACTGATATATACTGTACCATTTAGCATAATGTCCTTTACGACTGACATGCATATTCATATGTGCGGTTTGGTGTTTTTGTCTTTCAGATTCTCTCCACCAGCTGAGAAAGGCATGCTTCCTTTACTTCAAGCTGGGTGGGGAGTGCATCAACGGTCCCATTGGTCTTCTCTCAGTGTGAGTCTCACTAATGTGCTCGACACACATCCAAAACTGTTAGTTGATCCATTACAGTGTATGTCATGTCAATGCAATATTCCCCATAAAAAAAAATATATTAACGTATATGCGTTACAATGAGTGTACAAAATATTAGGAACACATTGAGTTGCACCCCTTTTGCCCTCAAAACAGCCACAATTCGTCGGGCATGAACTCATTGCAGAGGGATGCTGGCCCATGTTGACTCCAATGCTTCCCACAGTTTTGTGATGGATGTCCTTTGGGTGGTGGACCATTCTTGATAAAAACAGGAAACTGTTGAGCGTGAAAAACCTAGCAGTGTTGCAGTACTTGACACACTCAAACCGATGCGCCCATTCAAATCAAATCAAATCAAGTGTTATTTGTCACATGTGCCAAATACAACAGGTATAGACCTTACAGTGAAACACTTCCCCACAAGCCCTTAACCAACAATGCTTTAAGACATTTAATAATATATATATATATATATATATATATACAGTGGGGAGAACAAGTATTTGATACACTGCCCATTTTGCAGGTTTTCCCACTTACAAAGCATGTAGAAGTCTGTAATTTTTATCATAGGTACTCTTCAACTGTGAGTGACGGAATCTAAAACAAAAATCCAGAAAATCACATTGTATGATTTTTAAGTAATTAATTTGCATTTTATTGCATGACATAAGTATTTGATACATCAGAAAAGCAGAACCTAATATTTGGTACAGAAATCTTTTTTTGCAATTACAGAGATCATATGTTTCCTGTAGTTCTTGACCAGGTTTGCACACACTACAGCAGGGATTTTGGCCCACTCCTCCATCCAGATCCTTCAGGTTTCGGGGCTGTCGCTGGGCAATACGGACTTTCAGCTCCCTCCAAAGATTTTCTGTTGGGTTCAGGTCTGGAGACTGGCTAGGCCACTCCAGGACCTTGAGATGCTTCTTACGGAGCCACTATTTAGTTGCCCTGGCTGTGTGTTTCGGGTCGTTGTCATGCTGGAAGACCCAGCCACGACCCATCTTCAATGCTCTTACTGAGGGAAGGAGGTTGTTGGCCAAGATCTCGCGATACATGGCCCCATCCATCCTCCCCTCAATACGGTGCAGTCATCCTGTCCCCTTTGCAGAAAAGCATCCCCAAAGAATGATGTTTCCACCTCCATGCTTCACGGTTGGGATGGTGTTTCTGGGGTTGTACTCATCCTTCTTCTTCCTCCAAACACGGCGAGTGGAGTTTACACCAAAAAGCTCTATTTTTGTCTCATCAGACCACATGACCTTCTCCCATTCCTCCTCTGGATCATCCAGATGGTCATTGGCAAACTTCAGACGGGCCTGGATATGCGCTGGCTTGAGCAGGGGGACCACCACGGCAGGGGAATCCATGACGGCGTAGTGTGTTACTAATGGTTTTCTTTGAGACTGTGGTCCCAGCTCTCTTCAGGTCATTGACCAGGTCCTGCCGTGTAGTTCTGGGCTGATCCCTCACCTTCCTCATGATCATTGATGCCCCACGAGGTGAGAACTTGCATGGTGCCCCAGACCGAGGGAGATTGACCGTCATCTTGAACTTCTTCCATTTTCTAATAATTGCGCCAACAGTTGTTGCCTTCTCACTAAGCTGCTTGCCTATTGTCCTGTAGCCCATCCCAGCCTTGTGCAGGTCTACAATTGTATCCCTGATGTCCTTACACAGCTCTCTGGTCTTGGCCATTGTGGAGAGGTTGGAGTCTGTTTGATTGAGTGTGTGGACAAGTGTCTTTTATACAGGTAACGAGTTCAAACAGGTGCAGTTAATACAGGTAATGAGTGGAGAACAGGAGGGCTTCTTATAGAAAAACTAACAGGTCTGTGAGAGCCGGAATTCTTACTGGTTGGTAGGTGATCAAATACTTATGTCATGCAATAAAATGTAAATCAATTATTTAAAAATCATACAATGTGATTTTCTGGATTTTTGTTGAAGTTGAAGAGTACCTATGATAAAAATTACAGACCTCTACATGCTTTGTAAGTAGGAAAACCTGCAAAATCGGCAGTGTATCAAATAATTGTTCTCCCCACTGTATATATATAAATAATAATAATAATAATAATAGAAAAATAAAAATACAAGTAACAAATAGTAAAAAAGCAGCAGTAAAATAACAATAGCGAGGCTATATACAGGGGTACCGGTACAGAGTCAATGTGTTAATTACATGGGTACCGGTACAGAGTCAATGTGTTATATACAGGGGTACCGGTACAGAGTCAATGTGTTAATTACATGGGTACCGGTACAGAGTCAATGTGTTATATACAGGGGTACCGGTACAGAGTCAATGTGTTATATACAGGGGTACCGGTACAGAGTCAATGTGTTATATACAGGGGTACCGGTACAGAGTCAATGTGTTATATACAGGGGTACCGGTACAGAGTCAATGTGTTATATACAGGGGTACCGGTACAGAGTCAATGTGTTAATTACAGGGGTACCGGTACAGAGTCAATGTGTTAATTACATGGGTACCGGTACAGAGTCAATGTGTTATATACAGGGGTACCGGTACAGAGTCAATGTGTTATATACAGGGGTACCGGTACAGAGTCAATGTGTTATATACAGGGGTACCGGTACAGAGTCAATGTGTTATATACAGGGGTACCGGTACAGAGTCAATGTGTTATATACAGGGGTACCAGTACAGAGTCAATGTGTTAATTACAGGGGTACCAGTACAGAGTCAATGTGTTATATACAGGGGTACCAGTACAGAGTCAATGTGTTATATACAGGGGTACCAGTACAGAGTCAATGTGTTATATACAGGGGTACCAGTACAGAGTCAATGTGTTAATTACAGGGGTACCAGTACAGAGTCAATGTGTTATATACAGGGGTACCGGTACAGAGTCAATGTGTTATATACAGGGGTACCGGTACAGAGTCAATGTGTTATATACAGGGGTACCAGTACAGAGTCAATGTGTTATATACAGGGGTACCGGTACAGAGTCAATATGCGGGGGCACTGGTTAGTCGAGGTAATTCAGGTAATATGTAGGTAGAGTTAAAGTGACTAAGCATAGACTGTATCACAACCGGCCGTGATTGGGAGTCCCATAGGGCGGCGCACAATTGGCCCAGCGTTGTCCGAGTTTGGCCGGTGTAGACCGTCATTGTAAATAAGAATTTGTTCTTAACTGACTTGCCTAGTTAAATAAAGGTTGAATTAAAAATTATAATAAACAGAGAGTAGCAGAAGCGTAAAAAAGGGGTCAGGTGGCCCTTTGATTAGCTTTTCAGGAGGCTTATGGCTTGGGGGTAGAAGCTGTTAAGGAGCCATTTGGACCTAGACTTGGTCCATCGGTACTGCTTGCCGTGCGTTAGCAGAGAGAACAGTCTATGACTGGGGTGACTGGAGTCTTTGAAAATGTTTAGGGCCTTCCTCTGACACCACCTGGTATAGAGGTCCTGGATGGCAGATCATTTGATATGTATATAATGTTGTCTTGGGCAGCTTACTACTACTAAGGAACAAATTCAATCAATCAATCGTCTATGGTTCTAATTAGCTCTCAATCCATTCTATTCCCAGGTTGACGCCCCATCCGATGACTCTGATTGGACACTTCTTTGCCGTGGCCTTGTACGCCATCTACTACAGCTTCAAATCTGAGTCGTGGTTGACCAAACCCAGAGCCTTATTCACGAGTGGAGCTATCCTGTACCGTGCCTGTACCGTCATGTTTCCCCTCATCTACTCTGAGTTGAAGTACCTGGTGTACTGAGCAGTGTTCCTAGTCTGAGCCCTAACCCGGTGGAACGCACACCAGCCTTAGACAACAGGGTCGTATTCACTAGTGCACAAACGTAGCAAAACATTTTGCAATGGAATACGAAGACAAGTTCAGGTTGTCCCCTACCTTGTTTCTGCCTGTTTTCTTCCATTTAGTTTCTAGTGAATACGACTCTGGTTTACTGAGCAGTGCCATCACTGACCCCCGGTGGAGAATACACACACCACCAGCCTTATGGTGACATGACATACAACAGTACAGTGACCTAAAGATACACTATGGAAGTGTTGTTAACTGCCAAGTCACATTTTGGCTGGACAATGTTTCTGTCCATTTAGGCCAGGGATCCCTTTTGGCTCAAGAGCACCCCTAGAGGCAAAAGCTTTGTATAGCCTCTAATATTAAACCATCCTATCATCACTATCAACAGGGACCTCGTACAGGTCTCTAAAGGGACCATTATTCAGTGCTGAAGCCTTTGACCTTGAACACATGCCTTTCTTTATCACTGCTTAAAAGTCTGCTCAATGATAAGATGTCTTCTGAGGACGAGGTCTAAATTGACAGTGACGATTATTATTTAGTAATGCCTTGCATATTCAGAATTTACATTACAACCATGTAATTACATAGCGTAACAGACAATGCGTAATAAGAGGTTTGCATTAGCAACTCTTAATTGCAAATTTGACCAAATAACCAGCTGACTATACAGTAGGACTGACTACAGGTGTCTGTCAAACCACTTTGCTGCTGATTTCTTGTGGAACTAATTCCATGTTTAGCATGAGGAGAAAACATTTCCGTCCTGCTTGTAAATGACTGTGGTTGTCTATCTTCTCTCAATGCCAGTGACTTCTTTCAACCTGAAGCACTTGCACTGTTGGTTCCTCCACATGAAGCGGAGTGTGAATGACGGCTCAAAAAACACAGTTGGCTGTTTGTCTACCCTTATTCCAAACAGTGTCCTTATTTTCTTCTGAAAAAGTATGTTCCTTGTGCATTTGCAATTCTTTTAACTGTACATGTACAAACAAATGATAATGCATTGAACTGTTTGATTGGTTCAAGTCTGATCGTGTCCTTAACTTTTGCCAAGTTATGGTTTTCCTGCCTTAAAGGGTTTTCTTTACACATTGTGACAAGGGATATATTTTTTGCGACACCTCTGGTACTTTCACTTCTTTAAAAGTGATTCTTCATTTGTGATCACCTGCTTGTATTAAAGCGTGACAAAATGCCTGTCTGAGGATTGCAGTGGCTAGAAACCTCAGGTGACACACACATTCACCCTCCAGTGTGCCTGGAGGAAGAAGAGGGGATGGTTGCAACAAACAAATAGCATGATGAGATGGGAGCAGATTCAGGACCTCAGATAGTTGAATGGAGCCCTGACCAATCCATCTCTTCAGAGTTTAGGGAGGAATTCATGACAGAATTTTGTTTAATTTCTTGTTTAATAAAATATAAATTATCCATTTTTTTTATTCAATAAAACGTTTTGCTAGATTATTGTTACTGAGGTAATGACCAACAGTCCTGAAACGCACTAATACTAATGTCCACTAGGTGGACATAAATATAAATATACAATCAAAACGTTAGCGCAAATACTGGAAGAAGAATGAGGTGATTGAAAGCAATACAGTCATGGTCAAAAGTTTTGAGAATGACACAAGTATTGGTCTCCACAAAGTTTGCTGCCTCAGTGATGATGGCAATTTGCATATACTCCAGAATGTCATGAAGAGTGATCAGATGAATTGCAATTAATTGCAAAGTCCCTCTTTGCCATGAAAATGAACTTAATCCCCCCAAAATATTTCCACTGCATTTCAGCCCTGCCACAAAAGGACCAGCTGCCATCATGTCAGTGATTGTCTCGTTAACACAGGTAAGAGTGTTGACGAGGACAAGGCTGGAGATCACTCTGTCATGCTGATTGAGTCAGAATAACAGACTGGAAGCTTTGAAAGGAGGGTGGTGCTTGAATTCATTGTTCTTCCTCTGTCAACCATGGTTACCTGCAAGGAAACACGTGCCGTCAGTGCTTTGCACAAAAAGGGCTTCACAGGCAAGGATATTGCTGCTAGTAAGATTGCACCTAAATCAACCATTTATCGGATCATCAAGAACTTCAAGGAGAGAGGTTCAATTATTGAGAAGGCGTCAGGGTGCCTAAGAAAGTCCAGCAAGCGCCAGGACCGTCTCCTAAAGTTTATTCAGCTGTGGGATCGGGGCACCACCAGTGCAGAGCTTGCTCAGGAATGTGGCAGGTAGGTGTGAGTGCATCTGCACGCAGAGTGAGGCAAATACTTTTGGAGGATGGCCTGGTGTCAAGAAGGGCAGCAAAGAAGCCACTTCTCTCCAGGAAAAACATCAGGGACAGACTGATATTCTGCAAAAGGTACAGGGATTGGACTGGGGTAGAGTCATTTTCTCTGATAAATCCCCTTTCCGATTGTTTGGGCCATTCGGAAAACACCTTGTCCGGAGAAGACAAGGTGAGCGCTCCCATCAGTCCTGTGTCATGCCAACTGTAAAGCATCCTGAGACCATTCATGTGTGGGGTTGCTTCTCAGCCAAGGGAGTTATCACTCACAATTTTGCCTAAGAACACAGCCATGAATAAAGAATGGTACCAACACATCCTCCGAGAGCAACTTCTCCCAACCATCCAAGAAAAGTTTGGTGACGATCAATGCCTTTTCCAGCATGATGGAGCACCTTGCCATAAGGCAAAAATCATAACTAAGTGGCTCGGGGAACAAAACATCGACATTTTGGGTCCATGGCCAGGAAACTCCCCTGACATTAATCCCATTGAGAACTTGTGGTCGATCCTCAAGAGGCGGGTGGACAAACAAAAACCCACAACTTCTGACAAACTCCAAGCATTGATTATGCAAGAATGGCCTGCCATCAGTCAGGATGTGGCCCAGAAGTAAATTGACAGCATGCCAGGGCGAATTGCAGAGGTCTTGAAAAAGAAGGGTCAACATTGCAAATATTGTCTCTGCATAAACTGAATGTTATTGTCAATGAAAGCCTTTGACACTTATGGAATACTTGTAATTATATTTCAGTGTACCATAGTAACTACTGACATAAAGATCTAAGCAAATTGCTATCATCATCATCATCACTGAAGCAGCAAACTTTGTGGAGACCAATACTTGTGTCATTCTCAAAACTTTTGGCCACGACTGTACAAACCCAGACAGACATGTCCCAGGTTACAACAATTTTATTGTTATTTATTCATTTATACATCACTAATACAGTATTCCTGTAAAATAATTAGAGGATTTATCCATGTTGTTCTTTGTGATTCCACAGACACAAATAGTGGTGTGGAAGACCAGAAAGGGGGAGGAAAGCTGCTGTGAAGTTTAAATGTACATCTTTTATCTTAGTCCAGTCTTAAGTCAGTCTACCTACTAACACAGACTCACCACTCAACAGAACTTGTGAGAGCTAAATTCTTCTTCTTCGACATTCTGCCTCCTCACTCCTGGACAACACTCTGCTTTAGTTACACATAGCATTAGTTTAGCTTTACCCTTATATTATAGCAGCAAGCTTTCTACTAACAGTTAACATGTTTATGATTCTAAACAAAAAGTACTGTACAGCTACTAGAAGTCTAAGAACCTGGTTTCTAACGCTTTTAGACTGGATTAAAGTGCTAGAAGCAACCCACCAATCATTTTTATATATATATATATACATACACACACACAGTGGGGAGAACAAGTATTTGATACACAAATCTACTATTTTAACATGAATTTACAGGGTAATATACATTATATTTGTAACAGCTGAAATATCAGCACAAAAAGATCACTGTCACAACAGCAACATATAATTAATTATATAATACATTTATATATAATCAAATATATATATAAATAATATACAATTGTCATATGCATGTAAAACAGTTAGCCACATCTCAGGCTTTTCAAATTATACCCAGAAAAGCAATTGTGGATCAAGACATAAAAGCTTTACATGTCCTCCTCTCTGAGAAAGAGCCACAGACAGGCGAGGAAAAGTGCCAACCTGGATTATTCGAGGTCACGTGACAGTAATTTGCATATTCCACAAGTCTATTGCAACACATTACTGTCTACGAACAGTACACACGACTCCTGAGGGGCGCCGGTGGTAGCTGAACTCACACGTAGTACACCCACTGAACAGAACATTATTATTACTACGATGGGTAATATTCTGATTCTAGCTATGTGCTATGAGGCTGTGCTATGATGGTGACAACAGGAGGACTACAATACACAATACGTAGTTCTTTACTCAGAAGTAAACCAAAGGTGTCAAATACACCCCCCCCCCCATAATAGTGTACTCATCCTCACATCCTGCTGAGAATCTTCCTTCAGTTTTTGAACACCAACTAGAACCATGTTAGGTTCAACCTTCTCCTCTGAGAACAAAGGAATGCATTTTGTTGTTTATTTTATTACTGGATCTCTCCATTAAAGGCCTGTCACACCACATATAGTAACATCCTATTGACTGACTTCAACTTCAAGTTCTGAGGGGCGGGGTTCCTTGAGTGTCTCAAAAATGCAGATAATCTGGACTACGGCAGTTTCTCTCTCTCGCTAGCTCTCTCTCTCTCAATCCCAAACCTGAGCCGACATCATCTCCTGCTGAGGCCAGAGAGAGCGATCCGATTGCTCCTCCTTGGTCTTGCAACAAGACCTCCCTACGATCTCTAACAAACCCACACACGCCCTGATGCCTCTCAGTATAGTACAGCACAGGACAGTACACCTCTGCAAAGACGCTGCACACAGCTGTAACAAGATACACACAAGGTAATTCACAAAGAAAAGCTCTGTTATAACTGCAGCAGTAACATATGAACGCACAACACACATCCTTTAGCTGGCTCCGTCCTGGGAGCCCCAGACAGTGGGTTGGAGCAGGGTGGTGATGTGCAGTTAGGTTGAGACGACATTGCCATTGTAGGGATGTTCAGGCCTTCTCTTTTTTTCCCCCTTGGTGGGTTTTGTTATTCAAAAGCCCAGATCTCAATGTCCTGTATATAGAAATCCTCCTTCTTGGAGAGCATGGGGTTACCGAAGGTTTTACAGGAGTGACTCCTGCCGTGGTACAGGTCTCCATCCAACCACAGGCCAAACTCACCACTGAAACACATCAATACAAACACATTACGGCATCTTCAGACTGCTCAATCCAGACAGCGAGAATGCAACATACACTTGTTCTGAGTCTGTTCTGACATTCTAGTGTTGGTCTGATAATCTTAGACTATGGGCACCATTTTACTCTTTTGAAGACACCCAGCAGTGACTGTGCAATGTAGACTAACCAGAACATTTTAACTAATAACCCAGGTTCAAAGTCGATTGCTAAATGAAAAACCTTTACATTAAAAAAAAAAAAAAGCAGGTATGTACCTTCCACCACCAAAAGCTAAGGAGTCCATATCTCCTTTCATGAAGAACATGTTGTCACCTGTCCATTTGTACACCTGTCAACAGAGAACAGAGCACGTCACCATCTGAGTAAATATATCATTACAAACCCTCATGCATTCTTACAAAAGCTCCTCACTGTCAAGAGAATATGAGATATACTAATAACAATATGATGCCTCATTTAATAAGGCAAACAACTGATTAGTGCTCCTCGCAGGAAAGAGCTTATCGATGCACATGTTAATTGTTAAATGTTAAGTCCAGAGCAGGGGTGGGTGGGTTTACAATGGACATTAGGAGTAAAAGTGACTGGACCACACTGGCCAGTTCAGAATAAGGGTAACCAATCAGAGGTCAGAGATCAGCCTACCTCAAACTCTGGACAGAAGGTGAAGAGGAAAGTCTCCCCTGTGCCGTAGAATCCCTCGCTGATTTTGAAGGGTTCTGACGCCAACGCACCGAACACCTGCAGCAACACAACCAACCAGAACACACCAGGTCAGGAAAGACAGTACTGGACCATGGGAATATATTACAGTTTAAGGGCCCAATCCTAACTTTAGATGAGCATGCTTGTGTCTCACACTTTTGCATAAACTATGCATTGATGTTAATGGAGGATATTCACACAAAGTTTTAATTACGTGCGCAGTTCTGGACTTCAGGCCTAGTAGAGAAGTGTTGTTGTCCTACTCACCCCACCATCACTGTCCCTGATGACCAACAGCACGGGGGTGTCCTGCCCCTGCATGGCCCGGTACAGGCTCTTGATGCTCATGCCATGCTTGGTGGTGCCATAGGCCAGGGTCCAGGGGTACCCAATGGTACGGGGAGGGAGGTTCTTGGCCAGCTGGAGAAAAGAGGCAGAATGCGGAGGGGGGGGGGAGAAAATAAATGAAAATGAAAGAGAAAGCCACAGCCATCAACGGTCCATTACAGCTGCAGTGACCTTTTCACACAGCTGGCTGTTGGAGGGTAACTGGGCTCCACACACCCAACAGTCTCAGGAGAACAGGCTTTTAAGTGTAGACCACAGAGACCTACAATAAGAGTGCAGCAGGCTAGTCAAACGCAACCCTAAGGCTCCTTCCTTCGTTGCATTTCCTAACAAGAATCCATTTTCCAACAGCTATAGTCATGTGAAAAAATTAGGACACCCCATGAAACATTTAGCGATTTTTGAAGAAATATGGACATATCGATCTTCATTCAAACAATAGCTATAGATAAAGGTGATGTAATTTAACCAAAAACATTGAAAATCTTACTGTGTTATCACTTATTTAACAACTAAATGAACAAAGATGCCAATTCGTGCTGAGGAAAAGGTTAGGACACCCTATGCCCTAATAGCTGGTATTGCCCCCTTTGGCTGAAATAACCTCAATTAGACGTTTCCTAAAAACTGTCTACCAGTCTCCGACATCGACAGGGAGAAAGTTTTTCCCCACTCCTCCATGCAGAGGAGTGGGGATGTTTCATGCTGTGGGGATGCTGTGTGATGTTTCATGGGTTTCTTGCATGCACAGCCCGTTTCAAAATAACCCCACAGCATTTCAATATGATTAAGATCAGGGCTTTGACTTGGCCATTCCAGAACTCTCCATTTCTTTCTTTTGAGCCATTCCTTGGTGGATATACTGGAATGTTTTGGGTCATTGTCATGTTGCATGGTCCAAATCAGCTTAAATTTTCAGACAGATGGTCTCACATTTTCCTCAAGCACCCTCTGATACAATAAAGAATTCATAGTAGATTCTATGATGGTGAGCTGACCAGGCCCAGCTGCAGCAAAACAGCCCCAAACCATGACATTTCCACCCCCATGCTTCACAGTTGGTATGAGGTTCTTGTGCTCAAATCTTGTCTTTGGTTTGCGCCAAACAGGTCTTCTGTTACTGCGTCCTGGTCTTTGTCTAAGTGTTCTCTGGCTAACTTTAGTCTTGCCCTGATGTTTTTTTTTGACAGCAAGGGTTTCCTCCTTGCACACCTCCCATGAAAATCAAACTTATGCAGTCTCTTTCTGATGGTAGATGCATGCACTTTGACATCAACTGTGGCAAGAGCTACCTGTAGGTCCTGTGATGACATTTTAGTATTGTTTGAGAGTTCTTTAAGCATCTTGCGGTCTGCTCTTGGGCTGAACTTGCTGGGACGGCCTGACCTGGCCATGTTGGCCGTGGTTTTAAATGTTCTCCACTGGTAAATTATTTTCCAGACAGTGAAAGGCTGATTTCTAATTGGAGATCTTTTTAAATCCCTTCCCAGACTCATACATATCTACAACCTTCTTTCTGAAGGCCTTAGAGAGCTCTTTTGATCTCGCCATGATGATACCACTCACTTCAACAATCAAGAGCAAACCAACCTAAATGTCTGAGGTTTAAATAAGACAGGCTCCTCCAAAATCCTCTAACGATGTTCTAATCATTTGCACCTGATGTGGTGCACCGAACTCTAATTTTAGGCATTTTCAGTAGTAATAAATGTGGGGGTGTCCTAACTTTGTCCTCACAAGAAAACTGCATTTCTATTACATTTTACAAATCGTTTGTACAAGACATTAAGAGTTTTATTGTTGTTGTTGTTATTATACTACAGCAATCTCTTAAAATTGTTAAAATGAAGATCAAAATGTCCATATGTTTAAATATGTTAGAAAAGACAATGGTTGTCATGGGGTGCCCTATCTTTTTCACATGACTGTATAGGCCTACATGCAAATATGCCTTTTTCCTGAAGAGACTAACCCTACCTCACCCATGTTAAAACCCTAACAGACCTTATCTGTAAAAACCCCAACCATCCCAGTATTGTCATTTATAGAGATTCTCAGATTCAGCTAATACGGCATCAGCCTTATAATGACGAGGCTAAAGAACCTGCTGTCAATATACAAATAGCTCCCCAGGGTGGGGCAGCACTCTTCTGGCTGAATTCCTGTGGTTGAAGGTCAATCATGAGGATGCTTTAGGAAGCCTATTGACAGTGTCGGTGCATCAATATGCCAATGGGTATGGATCAAGTCATTGTGCCCGTCATCAGTGAGTTATTACCTTCTCTATCTGGTGTGTCTCCAGAAGCTCACTAGGTTCACTGAGGTTGGGTCTGAAGGTCTCAGGCTCCAGCTCAGTCTTGATAGAGGTGGCATGCTTAGCGTTCACCTCCTCCTTGGTGGTGATCTAAAAACACACAGACAACAGTGAGACAGGCGCTCGGGAGGGGTGGGGGGGGGGGGGGGGGGGTGTTGGTTGTCTTAAGTAGTAAGGGTAATGGGGTGTCTATCACTTTAGGTTATGTCCCAAATGGCATCCTATCCCCTACATATCGCACTACTTGGCCTTGGTCAAAAGTGGTGAACTTTATAGTGAAAGGGTTGCCATTTGGGACAAAGACAGACTCTGGGATGAACACTGTGCTTGATGTTTTCTATAGACTAATAAACCGATACCACATAACTTACTATGAGTGGGTGTCTAAGCAGGTGGTTTTAAAGATATTAATAAAGTCTCATATCAGCAGAGGCAGGATTATTTGCAGGGTAATATGAGCCCCAGGAAACACAAATATACAATATAAAAAAATTAAAGTCAGCTTTGAAAATCATACATTTGTGAGCAATGGGTTTAGGAAGAACATAGACCAGACTCCTTTAATGTCAGTAACACATAGTAAAGGTAAGGCACCAGCCTTGGCTTATGAGAGCCTAAATGGCTCACAAAATAGCAGTAACACTTGGAAATGTGCATTTTATCCATATACAGTAAGCAAATCAGGAGGTTACATTGTACATTGTCTGACTCTGGATATTTCTATAGTTAACGCAGTAGGAATGTTTGGCTGGAGAAAATTATAAACATCCAGTAAATAATGGAGTGGTCCAAAAGGCCTATTTGCGATTGAGCTGGACACATAGCACTGGGCTGTTTGAGTTCCGGCGGGGGTTGTTTGTCTTACTGTAGAGAGCCTAGGCACTGGTGGCCTGACCTTGATCATGTTACAGTTCTGTTGAATTACCCACATTGTCCTCCGCAAACAATCCTGCACCCACTTAATGGATTGAATGAAATCCCACTTCAACCTGCCCACCATCCCCGTCTACCTCCCTCCCTTCACCTCTCCCTCCAATAGAAAGCAGAGCCAGATGGGGAAGCAGCAGTTCATCACTACCCAGATGTGGATGGATGAACAGTTTGAGGCGTCACTCAGAAGGAGGAACACACATTCCACATTTGATTGACAAGCGTAGAGAAACCTCCCTCCCTCCACAGAGCTACAACGTATTGTATTATGATTCACATTCTTTGTCTCCATGACAGCCTTGGGCCTAGGCTATCTAATTAACTATGGCTATTAATAACAGTAATGAGGCCTTCTTGAAACTAACCAATGCAGTGGTCAGTGAGGAACTGTGAGAAGTGGATATGCAGGGCATTATGGGACCTTCATGAAGGCATCAACTACCCTCCTACCTTTTTCTACCAGGTATAAGTTGCTCAAAACTCTTCAAATTATCCTCATAGGGGTTCTTTGGACAGTTGCTCCATGAGGCTGCAGCATCATAGTGCCGGTCCATCCCAGGTACCTAGTAAAGGTTTGCCCAGGTCAAGGTTTGCCCAGGTCAAGGTTTGCCCAGGTCAAGGTTTGCCCAGGTCAAGGTTTGCCCAGGTCAAGGTTTGCCCAGGTCAAGGTTTGCCCAGGTCAAGGTTTGCCCAGGTCAAGGTTTGCCCAGGTCAAGGTTTGCCCAGGTCAAGGTTTGCCCAGGTCAAGGTTTGCCCAGGTCAAGGTTTGCCCAGGTCAAGGTTTGCCCAGGTCAAGGTTTGCCCAGGTCAAGGTTAGCCCAGGTCAAGGTTAGCCCAGGTCAAGGTTAGCCCAGGTAGGACAACTGGGTGAGAGGCAAGAGGTCAGAAACACACTGAGGAGCTCTAACAGAGCCTGGCAGGGGCAAATGTAAAACACAATAGTGGCCAAACGTAGAGCACTACATAAGGAATAGGGTGACATTTGGGACGTAGTCTAGAAAAAGGGAATGGAGAGCTGGAGCTTTGCTGGGTGGGGCACCTGAAGCCGCTTGCAGAGAGATTTCAGATCTTCGCTGTTTAGCGCATCGATCCGGCGGTGGTACTCAGTCAGTGACACTACCTGGGGGGCGGAGACAGGAACAGGAAGTGTAACTCGGCTGCTTGCGATGGAGGGAAAAGGATGAGCACAGCAGAGGGAGGAGAGACACAGTACATTTGAAGGTGGAGAGACCTGACATCACTGTTTATATTTATACATCTACCGATATTCAGGTCTCCATTAAATAGGCTAGTCACATGGACTCAGGCCATCTTTTACATAGCCTAGCCCACAGACAGAATAGGTTTAAAGTCTAATATTTGAACAACAGGTGGTTGATATCAACCAAATAGAAGTGTTTTGCATGGTTGTGTAATCTAAAATCAACATCATTACTGGATGTTAGGACCAGCCAGAGGGATGAGTCAGACAAGCCATTCTGACACAGCAAGAACCAAACCAGAGAAGCCATACAAGGACATTCTTCTGATAATCTGTTCAATTGAGAGGATCCGTTGGACTGTAGGTGATAAGACACCAGTGCACCGTGAAGAACTTGCCAGCCTGTTAAAGTACAGACATGTTGAATCTGTTGTACAATACTGGGAAAGTCAAATTGAATCACCCTTTTGGTATAGCAGGACAAGAGCACGGCTGGAAAAATCTATAGATACAGATCACAATATTATATTGATACTTTGACTCGATACTTAGCTAGCGCTAGTTGGCTGTACCTGCACCAAAACGCCAATATGATAGATAGGTACTTTATTGATCCCCAAGGGGAAATTTCTTTGTCAAGCAGCTACGAAAAAACACAGGGCAGGTGCAAAATGCCAGGAGGAAAATACACAAGACAGATACATGACACATAGTGCGGCAGTATGAAAAAGTATAAAAATACAAGAAGTCTGGAGTGCAAAAAGCTTTGAAAAGACATTGCATAGTATGGGTGAATATGTACACTATACATTGTACAGAGTGTTAGGTGAAAAAAATATATACAAATATTGCAAGTTGATATAGGTAAATAAGGAATATTAACTATTCTATACAGGTCGATGGCAGAGAAATACTTAAATAGTTAAATGTGCGTATGATATAAGTGAGGGTAATAATAGTTTACTTAATATACAGTCTGGTTAAATGAACAGGTAAGTGAATATTTGCATGGTTACATTAACTGTTCAGGTAAATGACAGGAAGAGATACTTAAATAGCTAAATGTGTGTATGATATAATTTAGGGTAATAATAATAATTCCCTTAAAATACAGTCCTTAGTGCAGGGTTTAATTACAGATAAATACACGTATTGCACATTTGATATACTAAAAGCAATTACAAAAAATACAACTGACAGGATACTAATATGCATTCCTGAGTGAATGACTACGTAAGTTCAGTCCAAGAATTACATACAATATTGCACGTGATATGATATAAGAACTAAAGGTGCTAGTAGAAGGGGGTGCAGTTGGATCAGGCTCTGGCCTCACCACTGATAGATTAGACCTGAGGAGAGAAGAGGTGACTAGTGCTGGAGTCACAATAAACACTCAGACTTAACCCAGAGACGCACAGCTCTGCTTCTAGAGGACTCTCAAACAGCACCCTATTTCTTAGAGCCCAGGTCAAAAGTAGTGCACTATATAGGGAATAGGGTGCCATTTGGAACAGAACCCAGGTTTTTATCCTAAATCAGTAACTGATTTAGATCAGGAAGACCCAGATTGTTGTGGACTCTTCAAGCCCAATCAATGTTATTAATGGACCAATTAAACGCTATGGACCAATTTTTACTTATTTGGACAGACAGTACACCCCTACCTTTACCATCACATAAAATGGCTAAAATTAGAATTATGTGTACCAAAACAAGTTTAAATGATTAGAAAACATTAGAGAGAAACTTAGGAGGGTCCAGCCTTCCATAAAGATAAGAAAATTGGTCTGGTTTGGTCTTAACCATACGGGTGTGTGGCAACATCATTCAAAGACCAAAGTAATATCAAGACACAACTGACTTTACCCAGGTGTTGTCTGGCAAAAGTCAGTTGTGTCTTGATATTATTTTTTGAGAGCAGAGGCTTCTTCCTTCCTGACCTCCCATGTAAGCCAAGTTTGTACAGTCTCTTTCTGACAGTGTACCCATGCACTTCGACATTGATTGTGGCAAGAGAGGACTTAAGATCCCTTGATGTTACCCTGGGGTTCATAGAGACTTCTATGAGCATCTTTCGGTTAAGTCTTTCGGTTAAGACAATTTCATTGTCAAGCAGCTACAACAAAACACAGGGCAGGTGCAAAATGCCACAACGAAAGTACACAAAAGACAGATACACGGTACATGATACATAGAGCGGCAGTATGAAAAAGTAAAGAAATACAAGATATCTGGAGTGCAAAAAAAAGCTATAAAAAGACATTGCATAGTATGGGTGGTTGGCTGAATATGTACACTATACATTGGTGGATGTTGGATGGTTAACTATACTATACAGGTCGATGGCAGAGAAATACTTCAGTAGCTAAAAATGCGTATGATATGAGCGAGGGTAATAATAGTTTACTTAATAGACAGACTGGCTAAATGAACAGGTAAGTGAAAATTTTGCATGGTTAAATTAGCTGTCCAGGTAAGTATACAGTTATATTTACAGATAAGTGAAAACTTGCATGGTTACACAAACTGTACAGGTAAATGACAGGAAGAGATACTTTAATAGCCAAATGTGTGTATGATATAATTTGGGGTAATAATAGTAATTCCCTTAAAATACAGTCCTTGGTGCGCAGGGTTTAATTACAGACAACTGCACGTATTGCACATTTGATATACTAAAAGCAATGAGAAAAGGTGCAACTGGCAGGATACTAATACGCATTCCTGAGTGAATGCCTACGTAAGTTAGGTCTAAGAATTTCTAGCAATATTGCACGTGATATGATATAACAACTGTACATGAGTATGTATATACAGACCTGTATGAATAAATAAATAGGTCCTGAGTGAATGAGTGCTGACGGACCAGAGTTACTCACGGATGGATGCATAATTGTTAAACTAGGTCCTAGCACCCCAACAGTTCCAGATCTATGTTGCCGACGGCACGGCACCCTATATAATGCCTCACCCCGGTGAGGCATTATATAGTCTAATAGCTGCCGGCAGGAAGGACCTCCTGTAGCGCTCTCTGGCACACCGTGGTGGGATCAGTCTGTGACTGAAAGTGCTCCTCTGCTACTCTGCATCATAACCATGGCATGCAGAGGGTGGGTGACGTTGTCCATGATGGCCAGCAGTTTGGCCAGGATCCGTCTCTCCGCCACCTCCTCTAGAGTGTCAAGGCTAATCCCCAGAACAGAGCTAGCCTTCCTGATCAGTTTATTTACCCGAGAAGCATCACATGCCTTTATGTTGGCGCACCAGCACACCACTGCAAAAAAGATGGCACTGGCCACCACAGACTGGTAGAAGGTATGCAGTAGTTTACTGCACACGTTGAAGAACCTGAGCCTCCTCAGAAAGTAGAGTCGGCTCTGGCCCTTTTTGTACAGAGCCCCGGAGTTACCATCCCATTCCAGCCTGTTGTCCATATGGACTCCCAGTAACTTGTATGACCCAACCATTTCCACATCCATCCCCTGTATAGGGACTGCAGTCGGTTGGGCCTTGACTCACCACCATCTCCTTTGTTTTGCTGATGTTGAGTTGAAGGTATATCTGCTCACACCACACCACAAAGTCATTGATTGTGCTCCTCTACTCCTCCTCCTGCCCACCCTACAATTGCGGAGTCATCCGAGAACTTCTGTAGGTGGCATGTTTCAGAGTTGTATCTGAAGTCTGAGGTGTAGAGGGTGAACAGGAAGGGGGACAGGACCGTTCTCTGGGGGGCCCGTGTTGCTCACTGCCCGTTCTGACACACAGCTCTGTAGCCGCACAAATTGTGGTCTACCGGTCAGGTAGTCCGTAAACCCAGGAGACTAATGGTGATTCCACTTTCATCCTCTTCATCTTCTCACCCAGTAGCAGGGGCACTGGAGAAGTAAAAAAATATAACCCTCACAGTGCAACCTGCGTTGTCCAGGTGAGAGTAGGCCCTCTGCAGAAGGTAGATGATTGCATCATCCACCGCAATGTTGCGCTGATATGCAAACTGCAGGGGGTCCATTGATGAACACACCAGGGGTCTGAGGTGAGAGAGGACTAACCTTTCCAGGGTCTTCATGATGTGGGATGTTAGCGCTACAGGTCTGAAGTCATTCAGGACAGTGGGGTGCGCCTTCTTTGGCACTGGGACCAGGCAGGATGTTTTCCACAGCACAGGGACCCTTTCCAGGCTCAGGCTAAGGTTGAAGGGTCACTGGAGTATTCCACACAAATGGTCAGCACAGACCCTAAAGTGGGGGTGGGACAGCTGTGAGTGTGTGTGGCCTGGGGAGCTGGAGGGGAGATGGACAGGGCCAGTATCGAACCTGTTAAAAAATTGGTTCAGCTCGTTAGCTCTGTCCTGGGTCCCCTACGTCTGCCCACTGTTTGACTTTTTGAAGCCGGTGATATTTCTCATACCATTCCACACCTCTCTCACCTGGCTCTGCCTCAGCTTGTCCGCCATCTTCTCCTTATAACCTCTCTTCCCCTCAGCAATCTGCAACTTAAGCTCCCTCTGGATGCATTTCAATTTGTCCCTGTCCCCCTCCTTGAAGGCCCTCTTTTCATTCAGCAGGGCCTTCAGGTCACTGGTGACCCAGGGTTTATTATTTGGAAAACAGCGTACCTTCCTGGTGGGTACAGTGTTGTCTACACAAAAATGTATATAGTTCGTTATGCAGTCAGTTAGTCCATCAATGTCCTCCCCATGAGCCTCACAGAGCACATCCCAGTCTGCTGTTTCAAAGCAGTCCTGTAGGGCCTCATTCGCCTCCGGGGACCATCTCCTAATGGTCCTAGTGGTCGCTGGCTGCTGTTGGACCATAGGCCTGTAGAGTGGGGTGAGGTGGACAAGGTTGTGAACCGATCTACCGAGGGGAGGGAGTGCAGTGGAGTTGTATGCATCCTTCACATTAGCATATAACAAGTCCAGAGTTTTATTATTCCTGGTTGGGCACTTCACAAACTGTTTGAACGTGGGCAGCGTTAAAGAGAGAGATGCATGGTTAAAATCCCCCATATAGCTTGTTCTGCACCTTCTTTTTAAATAGTGAGCCAACATGTTTGTTTTCAGCACTTGTATTTACATGACTGATCAAAACTCATGTTCTAATGCTCTTGTCTCTCTGCAGCTGGCATATAGTGAGCAATAAGCAGAATTGCAATACATATCCTATCGGCACCTAAGTATTGTGATAATATCGTATTGTGAGGTCCCTGGCAATTCCCAGCCCTAGTGCTACTTTGCATCATTATCAGTAATAATAATAAATGGCTAAAGCAAACATCTGCACCAGAGAGAGTTCATGCAAGCTAGAACACATGGGAATCCCACTTCAAAATAGCCTATAAGCGGTTCAGGCTGAGACTAACAATAGCTACAAGTTCTACCGCCACAATAACATCTTAAAGCCTAACTTCTACTTCAGAAGGTAGCTAAGCCCCTTGAGGCCCAGCTCTTCAAAGGGGATGTGACCATGAATCAGCACAAAGTGGGGTCATATGAAATAGCATAACAAAGCCATTCAAGGGGTGCACAACTCCAGATACAGTACAGTAGGCCTACTTAATATTCAATGGACATGAGCAGTGCTGTGGGTGGCCCTCAAGGACTGGAGCTGTGTAGCCTATCCATAGTCATCATACTGGTGGCATAAATAACCTTTTCCCAGACAAGTTGTCACATTACCCTTTTCTTTGCATTATTGAGAACTGTAAACTAGTGTTCATCATATATTTATTTGGAGCCTAACTTTAGCTGGCACTGAAGGCCAGTTTGCTGCAGTCCCCATCTTCTGTGTTCATGAGGAAGGTTTAAGGCTGGCCAACGACCATAGCCTGAGTGTCCGTCTGTTTGCGCTTGACAATGAGCAATGGAGTTTGCAAGAGCACGACAATCTGGGACCAGGGTACAACAAGCATGCTATTCACGGCTTCCCTTCCTTCCAAATAACAACTTACATGAAGGTCATTCTTTCCAAAACAGATATTGCATTAGCCCATCAAACTAACGTTATAGATATAATTTCTCACCATTACAGAGAAGCCGATCACTGTCAATGCAATGGAAATGGTAGAACTGTAAGATATACACAGTGCATTGATGCAATGTTTCAAGTTCGCAACGATGTTATTAGTTACTAACGTTAGATACAATAAAATAAAATAGCCTGTCCTGTTAACTAAAAAAAGTTCGCACTTCAAAACTTTCCAAAACGTGAACCAAAGAAAGGAGTGATACAGAGAAGGAAGTAGCGACAACCACACAAAGCGCTGTCTTTTTAGACATATCAAATATGTCAGTGGCTATTTTGATTTCAGTCAGTCACTGGGCAAGCCATTTGCGTGTAGCTAGCAAGCTAGCCATCCAGCTATGTAGCTAGCAGCCTAACAACAACAAAACACGCGTAGTTAAAACACGGACTGTTATAGATACATACATAAGTGTATTTAGGGGTCAGCGGCGTTTCTTCCTGCACCCTTCTAGAGAACATTTCTTTCTTTCGGGGTGAGGTGGAGCTCGACAGTCACATTACAGATTGCTGAAGTAATTCCAATCTCCAGGAGTCGATGTTGAACCAAACCCCAGACGGGCTGGGAATCTAGCTAACTAAAATAGAAACATTTTAGAAGGGTCTTCTGATGTTTGTTTGACACCCTCAAGAGCCAATGGGAATGCAGGACAGGAGCAAAGCCAGCTCCTTATTTGCTCAAAGGCAGAGGGCACTTCCTACTTGCATACTTTACTAGAGCAATTTAAAGATACAATACCAGCATACCTTAAAAATGTTTCATGAGGTGCTGTAGGGAGATCAAATGCACTTCTCATGTAACGTCACTGTAACAATACAATTATTGGTGGATCACCTTTGAGTAGCTTGGACACACATCAAACGTTAATCCTTGAAGTAGCTTAAATTGCCATATTTGCCATATTGCATGACATACAATACACATAAAGCACAGTAGACACAATGATACATTACGAAATAAAGTATGAGAAAAGGCTAATAGCATTACAGTCATTACTGACAAATAATCAAAGTGTTATTTAAAATTCATGTTTACCTCTGAAAGGGTCAACGTACAAGAGAAGCAACTATTTACTTATTCAAATCGCTGGATCATGTAGCCTCTGAAGGACCAGCCCACTTTGTTTCCTGCATCATTAATTTACATTAACATTGAAATCCCAGCCACAGCTTACGTATCCATTTCTGTATGCAATGAATGTAGCCTCTCCCCATTATACCTCAAGCACGTGCAGCCAGCCAACCTATTGGACAGACTTTGAGCAACCATATTCACACACTGGACGTTTTCCAATTCCTCTACATTCAAACCAGATTAATGCAATGACAGTCCTTAATTTGTTCTTTTAAAATCTTGCTTCTTTAAATCCCAAAACCCTACTTCCACATTTGAAGGGAAATGAAAATCCCATAAAGCCACTATTAAGGATACGGCAGAGAAGGAGAGAACTGAACACAACTATGTATATTACGGTCACAAGAATGCCCACACGTTTGAAAGAATTCACTATGTGCCTTCCCGGTCTTGAACAAACCAGCTTTTCACAGCGGGAACCATTCCATCCATCTGTCTTCAACTGCGAAACACCACAGTCAGTCAGTCCGGATCCAGCAAAACGACAATTTGGGATGACCGACGACAACAGAGATATTGATGCATGCAATATACACTGCATTAATAACATGGACAACTGACTTGGAACGTGAATGATTACACAATCATGCAAAACATTGTGGTTGTTGTAATCTGAGTGAAAATTGCGCATTTCCGACCAAAGGAAATATTATTCACACAAATTATACAATAACCATAACTGTAACACATCAAGCAAACACTTGAACAGATTTATCAAAACAATGTAATCATAAATGATTTGAACACACAAATAACCTTAAGAATCATAGATAATAATAATGTCAGAATAACAATGAAAATGCATCCCATTTAACACAGTCATACCACTACAAAAGAAATCACTTGACCGAATGAAAGCATATAACAAACAGAACAAATGGACTATAACATAGGCTGGATGAGTAAGTAAATCTACACTGAGTGTACAAAACATTAGGATTACCGGGTTTTTCCATTACATAGATAGACCAGTGTGAATCCAGGTGAAAGCTATGATCCCTTATTGATGTCACTTCAATCAGTATAGATGAAGGGGAGGAGACAGGTTAAAGAATGATTTTTAAGCCTTGAGACAATTGAGACATGGATTGTGTATGTGTGCCATTCAGAGGGTGAATGGGCCAGACAAAAGATTCAAGAGCCTTTGAACGGGGTAAGGTAGTAGGTGCCAGGCGCACCGGTTTGAGTGTGTCAAGAACTGCAACACTGCTGGGTTTTTCACGCTGAACAGTTTCCTGTGTGTATCAAGAATAGTCCCCCACCCCAAGGACATCTAGCCAACTTGACACAACTGTGGGAAGCATTGGAGTCAACATGGGCCAGCATCCCTGTGCGGCAGGTAGCCTAGTGGTTAGAGCGTTGGGCCAGTAACCGATGGGTCCTTGAGCAAGGCATTTAACCATAATTTGCTCAAGGGGCTGACCCTGTAGGTAGGCCGTCATTGTAAATAAGAATTTGTTCTTAACTGACTTGCCTAGTTAAATAAAGGTTAAATAAATAAAATAAAAAATGTTTTCAACACTTTGCCACTTGCCCCAACAAATTGAGGCTGTCCTGGGGGGGTGCAAAAGGGGGTGCAACTCAATATTAGGACGGTGTTCCTAATGTTTTGTACACTAAGTGTATTGTAACTACTACACATACTACTGTACAGCAACATCCAGCCATGTAAGAAACAACACAGAGTGTAGAATGTAGTGTGGAACACCTCAGTTCTCTAGTCCTTACCTCCCACTCTTTGTTGTTGATATCCGTGAGGGCTTCGTTTTCCCCCGTCTCGGATCCCGAAGGCTTCTTGACCACCATGAACCCTGGCTCGTGCCCGATGCCCTTCACCCCCTCCCCATACATGTCTGGGCTCCACTGGACGAAGAACACATACAGGTGCTCGGACCTGAGGAGCAGAGCGAGGTAGAAACACAGACAGTCAGACACAGCATTATGATGGTAACACTTTACTTGAAGAGAACAGTACCTACATAAAGACTTTATAACACATTCATAGCCCATACATACCGTATTTATAACCGGTAAATTAAAATTCCATGTATGTTTATGTAAATTTATGTCAACAAACATCTTGCGCTTTTACTGGTTATGAATACTGTTAGAATATATTTCTGCCAAATTTTAGCCATAGCCTACCGACATCCTAACCCTCACAACACTTTCATTTCAAATGTAAAGTGGAGACATTAGTCTCAAAATGGCCGTCTCTAAATGGCATGAGGCTGTTATGCCACTCTGCTGTCTTGTGTCTGTATGTATCAGGCTGTATATGGTATTTTCCCCCACTGCCTGGAACTCTCCTACCATTGTCAGGATATTTAACATGTCTTTTAGGTCGCCACTCAACTAGGTCAGTCAGCAGACATAGTCAGTCCGCCAGTGTGTGTGTACGTGAGTAATGCATGTGTGTGTTTACATATGTGTGTGTGCGTGAGTGCACGTGTGTTTATGTGTACGTGAGTGAGTGTGTACGTGCATGTACATGAGTATGTGTAAGTGTGCACATCTGTGCACAGGTGTGTGTGTGTGTGTGTGTGTGTGTGTGTGTGTGTGTGTGTGTGTGTGTGTAAATGCACTGTGCTATCCATGGAAACAGAGCCAGTAGTGGAACGGGGCAGCATTACAAGAGCCATTCTGAAACACATTCCAACCACCCTACAATGGCACGTGGCCATAGTGATGGTTGTGTGACTGTGTCTGTGACCAGAGACAAGACACACACCTGTCTGTCTGTCTGTCTGCTTCAAATGAGATTAACATGGGAGACTGAGAGGAGTGTGTTGTGTGCTGTGATGGTCAACACAAGCCTACTGGCTACTGGGACTGAAAACAGCTGAAGGGCAGAGTTTCCAAAATCAAAGAATGGCTGGTCAAACATCTGATAAGACTCATAACTTTCTATCCTCTCTCTCCAAGACTGGAGACAAAGGGAGCACTGTGCTTGGACCCAACACTGATAATGAGGTTGTGGCAAATTCATTGCAACAAAGTGACTTTTCAGGATCAACTAATCGAATTAAGCTGTTGAAGCAATTTGGAATCATTCACTAGAAAAACATATTTTACAGCTTTTGATGAAGATACATATTTCCTTGTATTGGGTGTTCTTTGAAAGGCATAAAGGATACATTCATTATGAATACTGCTGACATTGCTGTGCAACATCCCAGCGGAGTCGAAATACAACAGATCTCAGTACGATTAATACCTGTTTACATAAAAGGGCAAAAACAGTTCATTTGTGTTATTGTGGACAGAAATATCATCCAAAGCACACTGAAATACTGCACAAAATCTATGTAACTGGACTGCTTTTCACAGCCTGGTCCACTTTTCACACAGAGAAAGAAGTGGTTAGTTGAGTTCCCACTGTGAAAAATACATGTATTCTATATACAGTTGAAGTTTGATGTTTACATACACCTTAGCCAAATACATTTAAACTCAGTTTTTCACAATTCCTAACATTTAATCCTAGTCAAAATTCCCTGTCTTAGGTCAGTTAGGATCACAACTTTATTTTAAGAATGTGAAATGTCAGAATAATAGTAGAGAGAATGATTTATTTCAGCTTTTATTTCTTTCATCAAATTCCCAGTGGGTCAGAAGTTTACATACACTCAATTAGTATTTGGTAGCATTGCACTTGTGTCATGCACAAAATAGCTGTCCTAACCGACTTGCCAAAACTATAGTGTGTTAACATGAGTATGTAACCTTTCCGACTTCAACTGTAGATATTTGTGTATGTATGTGTGTGAGAGAGTGTGTGTCTGCAGAGTGGGTGAATAAATAAATCATCTAGCTGTCTGGTCTGGTCTGGTGGCAGCACAGTGAGATGGGCTTGGCTCTGGGCAGACATCGGGGCTGCACTACAGTGATTCTGCAAACTTTGGCGCTGCAGTGTGGTGCACACACACACACACACTCACCTCTCCTGCGGCACAGCGAACCAGTACTCGTGTTTCCTGTCCCTCTGGGCGTACTGCTGCATGGAGGCGCTGGCGTTGGACACAAACGTCTTCTTCATGGGCTGGCCCACCCGCAGACACAGGAACTTGTGGGACCGGTGCCTCCGCCGCTCTGTGGACACAGGAAATAATCACATGATGATTAATTATTGTCTTATCTATCTTAACTGTGCCAAAGCTGATACCAATCTTTCAGAATATGTTTCACTTTAGTGATTGACCGAATGTAGGCCTACTCGTGATTTAAAACACATACTCTAGTGGTCCCTCAACAGCACCAATCCAGAACTGGACCTAATCCATCTGTGAGTAAGAAAACATTTCAGATCTATTTGACAACAGGGTCTTTATGTGATCTAGATCTCCTCCTCTGTTCACCAGGTATCTCAACAGAGTCATTTTGTACCAGAATAATAGCAAGATGACCCAAATAAACATAGCTCATAACGGATCGTTACACCAAAACATATGCCTGCTTTTATTAACGACCCATTAGAAGGTCCAATCAGTAGGAGTTCTACAAAGAAAAGAGACACTTTGTGACATAACACACACGCTGACCCATAGTCACAAACAGAGGCAGAGAAACGGTTCATCTATTTAGAAAACACAGCTCAGTGGGAGAAATTCTATTTGAAAATGCAGTAATTGCTTGTGTAATTCAGCTTGTTTTGAAGTGGGGCCTTAGCTAGCGTCTGCCATGGTAATATGGTGTGGAGAAAAGCAGAACCCTGCTGTGATCCCAGCGAATTAGAGCAGACATTCTAGGAACTCTCTGTGGGGTGAGAAGTAGAGTGATATAAATTATGGGAACACAACCAGACCTGGGTTCAACCAGTATTCCTTTTCTTTCAAAAATACTTTGAGAGATTGAGCCTGCCTGGAGTGCCAGATGGGCGGGATTTGCACTTTTGGGACAATACCATTGGTTCCAATGCGCCAGGCAAACTCAATCAGGTGCACCAAAAGTGTTTGAAAGAAAACAAATACTATTAGAACCCTGGCCTAAACACAACTAAGTGAGGCACTAGAGCTCACATAGAACTGTAGAACTGTGGAAGAGTAACATACTGTACATACATAGCACCTATCGCAGGCATGACACAGAACACAGTAGTAGTTTGAGCCTGCACACTACCGTGGTAGTCTATGTTCTAGGGTAAGAAATATTCAATGTTTCCTGAAAAAGACATCAAACCAAAAAGATAAGGCAGCTATAAATAGTTAAGCCACTTTAAATGCTGCACGTGTCTCTGAGGGTTTTTAATGCAGCTGGTCTAAACTCTATTTTGTTTCCCCTCAGGTGTTAGGTGTGGGTGTTTGTGTTTGATTTTAACCTATCTTGGAGTCTAACAGCAGAGCTAGATCAAAGTGGTGTATAATGCCTCTGCTCATTCCTGTAGGTGATAACAGCACACCACACATTTCCACAGTTCCCGCTCCCTTTCTTATTCCAATTACAACTGGGGAGGCACAAAGCTTTGACAGGGAGGTTATCAGGAGCACCCAGCAGCCGAGGTGTATGGAAGCAGCCAGAGCCAACTTTACTGTGATAGCACTGGGAGCTTCATTAGAATAAACATGAACATTATGATGATAGTTGCAGAGACGGCAAATGGCAACGGCATACCTGGCAGTGAGGATTTGTAATAGTCTGCAATAACTGTCTATAGATTTGCCTTCATGTTGAGAACTCAAGTAGGTTCGAAATGGAAGCTGAACATATTTAGGCACCTACTGAAAAAAACAATGGAAGTGCATAGACTAAGGCTATGTATTTCATATTTTCATAATACAACAGAGACACGTTGTCTCACTACCTTCTGCAGAGTCCTGTCCCTCCTCCTTTTGTGTTATATTCTCAATTTGCTCCGTGGCTTGTTGCATAGTTTGACTCTTCCACATCTTCCTCAGTTCCTCCACGTCCGTCTCTGAGTCCCGGGACCCCTCAATGCTCAGCTTGGGCCTGTCCCCTGGACCCCCCTCCTGGCCGTAGGGCTCCCCAGGCCCGGTGGTAGAGCTCTGGGAGGCAGGACGTGAGGAGGGTCCCTGGCCTGGTCCCTGGCTGGTGGTGGGTGTGTTTGATGCTGCCTTCTCCACATCCACACTGTGCTGCTTGGAGCCCATGGGGGCCGTGTGGCTGTCTGGATTGTCCTCTGCTGTGGTGGGTTGTTTCTCCTGGCCATCCGCTGGCGGCTGGTTGACTGACCTGCGGGCGCTGCTTGGGGCCCCCCCTGGGGGGATGGAGGCCTCCACCTGGGTGACAGTTTGGATGGACTCTGTGGAGGCTGTGGCTGAGGAGGACTTGTCCAGCCGGAGGTCTTCGGAGGATGCGGCCTCCTCCCGGATGGGGGACAGCTCTGACTCGGTGAAGACGTCCTCGGAGAAGGAGCCCTCTGTGCTGCGGGGGGGCGCGCTGCCGCTGTCGTTGCCCGGGACTCTCAGACGCTGCTCCGGGTCCGGCTGAGAGGAGGTGGAGGGCCCGCGCTCTGATGTCAAAGGCTCCAGGTGTCTGGAAAGGGAAGAAAACAGTAAAGAAGAAAATACAAGTTCGAGAGGTCTGAATGCAGCAGAATGGCACCGTTTTCTTTTGTTTATTACTGTATAGTGTGGAGAGACCAGGTGAAACTTATGTATCTAATATCTAATATGAATCTATGAATGAGAGAGTTTGTTTGGCACATCTGTAAGTGAACTGCTCTGCATAATAATCTGAAGAGGTTTTGTACAGTAAATTAACAGGGACACAGTGTAACAAAAACACAGTGCAGCCAGCCAGCCATCTAACAGGATTCCTATACTGTAACAGCACATTAGACTCCACAGGTTCTCCAAAGACCTGTTGTGGGACTAAAATAGTTTGCTCCTAGCTCCAGCTGTGTGTATGATAACAAAACAATGGTTGGCACACAGGCAGGCTTTTGTTATTGTGTGACAGAGAGAGACAGAGAGTCTGCTTGCATCACATGTGAGAAAACAGCTGTCCTCACACACAGAGACAATGGCTGCGCTTCAAACTCAAAGTAGACAGCCCTCAGCCCTAAACCCTCAGCCATTGAATGACGTTTTACATCGTCACATCCGAGTGTACCTTAACCCTGTAAGACCCCTTGTTGTAAAATTACAACGTTACCTTTAGCCATCCATAAAAACAATCTGTTATATTTTATCTTACTTTTTACCACATTTACACAGTCATTGGGTCCTATTGTTCAGTCTCCCAATGCTATTGGATCATACATTTGTTTATAAGTACCGCCTTAGGGCCACAAACTCACACAACCTCTCAAGGCCCTTGCTCAAGCGAGGGAGAATGATGATCGGAGAGGCAACGTCCTTGGTGGAAATCTTGAAGTTGAACTTGAAAACAACCAACCTCAAGCTATTAATGTACCTAGTAAGCTGACGTATCTAGCTAGCACTCCTGTCAGGTAGCTAAGCTACAGTTAAACATAGCTGGCTAGCTAGTTTTATAGTTTGGTAATTTATTTCAATACATTTATTTCAATACATATTTTTCAATACATATATTTCAATTCCTCAAAATATGTTTATGAATCTAGCTACGTTGTATAGGCCCCTCACTACGAGACTAAGTCAATTTGCCAACCCTAAAATCAATGTCTATATATATTTTTTAGTAAGATAGCTTCATACGTTTTTTCTGACATGCAGCCTTGTTGATTAAATTTGACACTTTGCGGCTACCAGAGTTTGACATGTGACTACAGTTTGCAATGAATTGTGGGTAATATCAACCCCGCAAGTGACGAAAGTTGAGCTAAATTGAGGACAGAGAGGGCAACTTTAGTGAATTGGACCTCCACTTCAGATGGCAATCAAACTGTCCGGTTTCGTGGAAAGTGGCTAGCGCAACCATTAGACATCACTATAGATGCTCCATGAGATCTGAACACTTAATACAGCCCAAATCCACCACTGAACATTCACAGACATACTGGAAGGGCACTATAGTGGAAGGGCTAAGCATAGCCCTACAGTTACGATAATATTAATATATGCCTCTTAGCAGACACTTTCATCCAACTTACAGTTCAGTAAGTGCATACATAATTAGCATGTGAATGTGATCTCAGTGGGACATGAACCCACGACCTTGGCATCGCTAGCGCCGCGCTCTCAAAAACTGAGCCACAGAGGACCACAGCTACAAATAGATAATGCTTTGGTAAGATTTCATCATAGTATTAATATAACACAATTATCTTGATCTGAGCAAACAATCCATGTTAAATTGCTAATAAAAACAGAGAGGTAGGAGATCTGTATGTGGGTGGCATGCCATGGAGATAAACTAAGCTGGCTGCTGAAGTGGATATATTATTACATCAAATAAATGGGTGAGCAATCCAGACGTAGGTGGGTGAAGGAATAGTTCATTAACCTTGCTATAATTGATATTTCCTTTTATTTTTGGCATGGGGGAATATAATTCATCTGTTGGATGGTTGTTGATGTAATCAGTGTGCACCTGCACTGCCGGTCTGATGAAGTGATTACGGAGGGGCTGTGATGCTGAGTGTGACCAGGGATGGAGTGGTAGAAAAGACAACTGGGTAAACAAGTGATGTGTAACGTAAATGCAAATGCAAACAGCGTTAATTTTGTGTAATAGGTGCGTGAACGCTACTCCTCTGGTAGTGTGGATCAATAGGCACAAAACGGATGCTACGGTGTGCTAATGAACACGACCCCTGTGTGTGACTGTCACTGTCAGACAGACAGATGACACGGCTCTTACGCGGGCACGGCCTCTCTGATCTTGCAGTCAGTGATCTCCTTGTAGATGGCTGCAGACATGACCTCCTCCAGGGGACACATGTAGCCGTACTCCTCACAGCCGTGCTCCTGTACCAGAGGGTCCATCCTGTGGGGGTCAAACATAATGTTGTTGGGCGTCACCAGCAACACCCCGCTCACCGCACCCTGGGGAGAGAGGGAGGGAGAAAGGGGGGGAGAGAGACAGACAGAGAGAGAGAGAGAGAGAGAGAGAGAGAGAGAGAGAGAGAGAGAGAGAGAGAGAGAGAGAGCAATGAGGTAGAGAGAGACAGAGACAGAGAGAAAGAGAGGGTTAGACAGAGTAATATAGCTAGACATTGAGCATGAAAAAGCTTACACTGAAAGAAATGTGTCAGACATTTAGTGGAAGAGATACATTACCTTGCCAGCATAAACAAAAAAAATGGCTGTACGGTACTGTAAGTATCCAAAAGCAACTGAAGGATATTGACTATGAACAGGAAGCTCCAATACTGACCTCCCTGTGGGGGAAAAAGCTGCAAAGCTTTGATTTAGACTGAATGGATCAATATTAGTTTCATTTTGTTCAATAGCATGGATCTGAGCTGCTAGAGGTGGATGTTGGCTGGCGGAGGGCCAGCATTCCTGAATGTCCTCTGAACTTCTCCACACGCTTACCGTATAATACTGTACTTATATTATATATATAATATACTATATATACTTTATAGTACTGTAATATTTATGAATATACATTACATATACCTTGCCATCTGTGATGTACTTGCAGTTGATTTTGAGGAACTTCTCTGTCAGGGCCTCTTCCTCCTCGGAGGTGGACGACACCACACGAGCCTGGCGGAGTGCTGAGAACACCGGAGCATGATGATGATCGGATTCCTGCAGGGAGGGGTGGCCATTTTGAATAACAGGAGAGAAGGGAGAAGTAAATGGTGGACAAGAATGAACACATTTAGCATTTAGTGATGTTTACAAAACATTTAGTTATGGCTTTGGATTATCCTCCAAATACAATAGATTGAGTCAAGTAGAACAGTATCAACAGCAGCCGTATCAATTCAGTAACACTCAACGCACAAACAACATTGAGCTGAAGGTAATCAATATAAGCAATCTTAGATTTCAGTAACAAACTTCTGGCACACATTACATACCATAGAAATATAATGAATAGAAAGGGAAATCTCCATTCAAGTCAATGATGGCATAATGGGTGGACAGGCAGTCATTTTGAGTGTACCCATCGCAGGAAGTAAAAGCAGGAAGTATTCCCTTGAATCTGTGCTGTGATTTTTTGAGTCAACTCAACTGATATTCCAGAAAATACATTCCATTGCAGTTAGCATCATTTGAATGAACATTCTACATTACCATGGCAATCTAGCATCAGTTTATAGAACATTCCAAAATACCATGGAGATTGATTTGATTTGATTATTGCATCGCAATACCAGGCAGCCATTGCGAATGTACGTATCCAGGAGTTTTCAGGGTTAGAGCTTCCTAGCCCGTTCTATTCATTCCATTTCTATGTCACATGTAACATTGCATTTGACCTGATGATATACCAAGTGATAATAATGAAGAATCACATCTAAGTTTATATGTCTCTCTACATCAAACCAATCAGCCAGAGTATTTAAATATACAGTAGAGTATTGCTAGTCTACATGTAGCAATGTTTTCTGCACTGTGAGCCAATCAGGTCAACAAACAGACAGAGACAGAGAGAGACATATACTGTATATCTAATCAGATACATTAGTAAACAAATGCACTTCTTGTAGTCTGAAGTTCATCATGGCAATTAGCTAGATAAATATATCTATATGAGGCTGAAGCATTCATCTTTATGGTGGTTCACTAGTTGATGCTTGATTAGTATGATAGAAACAGGATGAGAAGTACACATGAAGACTATATAAATACAGCTCTGTTATTCCTCTATCTACATACATCATACACTTCGTCATGCAAGTGTGTGTAGATCAGTAGACTGAGCATTCTTACTGTATTGGAATGTTAACTGAACTCTAGCACTGCCAATGTACGCAACGTACGCAGAGAAATGAACACTCACTCAGTCTCATGGAACATGAAACTGAGATATCAGGCAGACAGTACCCAACTACAGGTGTGTGTGTGTGTGTCTGTCAGCAGTCTGTCTGTGTTATTGGCCATATAAGCATCATATTTTCTTTTTTAAAAGGTAATGGCGGTCTTCATCCATAAACGTTTGTACCAACCCTACGACCATCATTTCTAGGCACTATCTATCAGATGTACTCCAATGCCTCCTCCGTTGTAAACAATGATCATGATTTATCCACAGATGGGGCATCTGCTGCCTGCAAACGCCATACATGGTGGGACTGGTGTGTGTTTGTGAAAGAGGCCACATGGCCTGCTGCCGTGCCAAGCTGTGTGGATGGTTGCAGAGCCAGAAGAAGGGATGGAAAGATGGAGGGATAGTGAGGGTGTGGGAACAGGAGCCAGGAGGAGGGAAGGATGGAGGGATAGAGAAGGAGGGTGAAGGAACAGGGGGCAGACAGAGAGATGGAGTGATAGGAAAGGAGGGATGGAGGGATAGAGAAGGAGGGTGAGGGAACAGGGGGCAGACAGACAGATGAAGAGTAGGGGTGCAGGTCTGCTGTGTGAGACACCAAACCCACAGCTGTCTGCAGGCCTCTTTACACCCTCCCACACCTCTACTGTGTCTGTCTCCCTGAGAGCACCAGCACCAGCCCACGACTACTGACCCAGAGGCATACTACTAGCAACACACACACACACACACACACACACACACACACACACACACACACACACACACACACACACACACACACACACACACACACACACACACACACACACACACACACACACACACACACACACACACACACACACACACACACACACACACACACACACACACTGACAGCTAATGTGGCTGAGGGGGCAGCTCAATATGCTAGACAAAACAAAATCTCTCTGAAAGGAGACAGTAATGTACAAGTAGGAGTGTGACTGGCTGGGATTCCAAACTGGGCACTCCAGCACACGGCAAGACTGTGTTAGCCCTCTGAGCTCAATCCTAGGCCTTCACTGAACCGCCACAGTTACAGGAACATTATACATCAGCAGGAAAGAGATCATGACACTGTCATCCACTTCAGGTGGATATCTGCAGCGCTTCACCCATCCTCTCTTCCCTGGCACATTCACTTCAACATGACAAGAGGTATTCACAGCCTCCAATAACACACAGCTCTAGGCTGCATCCCAAATGGCCCCATATTCCCTATATGGTACACTAGTTTTGACCAGGGCTCATAGGGCTCTAATCAAAAGAAGTACACAATGTAGGGAATAGGGTGCCTTTTGGGATACAGCCCAACTGTCCTCTTCCCCAGCGGCACATAGCTGACAACAGAAATCCGAACACTGGCCTGGTATAAAAAAAAACAGAGACAGTCCTAACATGTCCTCCTTCCTCTCTTAGACAACATCCCCCTATCATCACAGAGAGGAGGCAGATCACAGGAAGGAAGGGGTGGTGTGTGTGGTGGTCTAACGGAACACTGTGAGCTAACCCTCCCACTCTGCCATATCATCTGTATGAGACACTGTGAGCTAACCCTCCCACTCTGCCATATCATCTGTATGAGACACTGTGAGCTAACCCTCCCACTCTGCCATATCATCTGTATGAGACACTGTGAGCTAACCCTCCCACTCTGCCATATCATCTGTATGAGACACTGTGAGCTAACCCTCCCACTCTGCCATATCATCTGTATGAGACACTGTGAGCTAACCCTCCCACTCTGCCATATCATCTGTATGAGACACTGTGAGCGAACCCTCCCACTCTGCCATATCATCTGTATGAGACACTGTGAGCTAACCCTCCCACTCTGCCATATCATCTGTATGAGACACTGTGAGCGAACCCTCCCACTATCATCTGTATGACATATACTCTTTAACAGTGTTCCAGTGTCTCTCTGTCACCATGGTGTTGTTCATACCATAAACCGACACTAGGCCTGGTATGGATAATATACTGTTTCCCTCAGGTACTTGGACAGCGATCATATACACTGAGGACTGTATGTTTCATGTGTTAGCCTGATCAGGGTTCTAATTAAGGTCTAGGGGTTGGGGTTGGGGGTTGGGGGAATGGGCACCACATAACATGTCTTTCCGTAAGAATTGAAATACCAATGTGAACCCCACAATTGTCAAAGATATCAACGTGTGTGTGTGTGTGTCTCTGTGAGAGGAGGTGTACACTGTCCGACCGGAGAGTGGGAGAGAGGCTAATGATAGAGGAATGGAGAGAGGGAAGGATGGAGGGATGGTGTTATCACATGGTGCTTTGATCCCAGAGGCCATGGGAAATCAATCCAGTCTAGAGCTGCCTGCCAGCTGGAAGGAAGAAAGCTGACCCTGATATAATGCTATGGATATTGCATCAATCCATAGGGCTGCTGCTGCTGTTTGCTTTGCCAAGGTTGCATCCCAAATGGCACCCTATTCCCTTTATAGTGCACTACTTTGACCAGAGCCTGGTCAGAATTAGTGCACTATAATGGGAATAGGGTGCCATTTGGGACATGCCCACAGTACCACAATCCCTCTAATATTATATACAGTTGAAATCAGAAGTTTACATACACTTAGGTTGAAGTCATTAAAACTCATTTTTCAACCACTCCAAAGATTTTATGTTAACAAACTATAGTTTTGGCAAGTCGGCAAGACACAAGTAATTCTTCCAACAATTGTTTACAGACAGATTATTTCACTTATAATTCACTGGTTAAATTGTCTGGTTCAACCTTGGGAGCAATTTCCAAACGCCTGAAGGTACCACGTTTATCTGTACAAACAATAGTGCGCAAGTATTAAACACCATGGGACCACTCAGCCGTCATACCACTCAGGAAGGAGACGCGTTCTGTCTCCTAGAGATGAACGTACTTTGGTGCGAAAAGTGAAAATCAATCCCAGAACAACAGCAAAGGACCTTGTGAAGATGCTGGAGGAAACAGGTACAAAAGTATCTATATCCACAGTCAAACGAGCCCTATATTGACATAACCTGAAAGGCCGCTCAGCAAGGAAGAAGCCACTGCTCCAAAACCTCCATAAAAAAGCCAGACTACGGTTTGCAACTGCACATGGGGACAAAGATCGTACTTTTTGGAGAATGTCCTCTGGTCTGATGAAACAAAAATAGAACTGTTTGGCCATAATGACCATTGTTATGTTTGGAGGAAAAAGGGGGAGGCTTGCAAGCCGAAGAACACCATCCCAACCATGAAGCACGGGGTGACAACATCATGTAGTGGGGTGCTTTGCTGCAGGAAAGACTTGTGCACTTCACAAAATAGATGGCATCATGTGGAAGGAAAATTATGTGGATATATTGAAGCAACATCTCAATACATCAGTCAGGAAGTTAAAGCTTGGTCGCAAATGTGTCTTCCAAATGGACAATGACCCCAAGCATACTTCCAAAGTTGTGGCAAAATGGCTTAAGGACAACAAAGTCAAGGTATTGGAGTGGCCATCACAAAGCCCTGACCTCAATCCTATAGAAAATCTGTAGGCAGAACTGAAAAAGCGTGTGCGAGCAAGGAGGCTTACAAACCTGACTCAGCTACACCAGTTCTGTCAGGAGGAACGGGCCAAAATTCACCCAACTTATTGTGGGAAACTTGTGGAAGGCAACCCGAAACATTCCCAACTGGGAATGTGATGAAAGAAATAAAACCAGAAATAATTCATTCTCTCTACTATTATTCTGATATTTCACATTCTTAAAATAAAGTGGTGATCCTAACTGACCTAAGACAGGGATTTTTTACTAGTGCCCTACGTAGGGTGCCGTCTTTCGGATAGGAAGTTAAAACGTGTGTCCTGACTCTCTGTGGTCATTCAAAATCGCATGGCAAATTATTGTAAGAGTAGGGGTGTTCACCCTGGTGTCATGGCTAAATTCCCAACCTGGCCACATTCAATCTTGGCCACCTAATCATCCCCCTCATCCCTAATTGGCATATATCACTCCTCACCTCTCCACCTGATAGCTGATGTGTGGTGAGAGTCCTGGCACAAAAATGGTCGGTTGCTACACATTGATGGTGGATGAGGTGAGTTTCCCCCTACTATACTGAACACAAATATAAATGCAACATGCAAAGTGTTGGTCCCGTGTTTCTTGAGCTGAAATTAAAGATCCCATACATTTTCCATATTATTTATCTCAAATTTGTTTACATCCCTATTAGTGAGCATTTCTCCTTTGCCAAGATAATCCATCCACCTGACAGGTGTGGTATATCGAGAAGCTGATTAAACAGCTTGATCATAACACAGGTGCACCTTGTGCTAGGGACAAAAAAGGCTATTCTAAAATGTGCAGTTTTGTCACAGAACACAATGCCACAGATGTTCAAGTTTTGAAGGAGAGAGCAATTGTCATGTTGAATGCAGGAATGTCCACCAGAGTTGTTGGCAGATAATTGTATGTTAATTTCTCAACCATAAGCTGGCTCTAAGGTCATTTTTGAGAATTTGGCAGTACGTCCAACCGGCCTCACAACCGGAGACCATTTATATGGCGTTGTGTGGGCGAGCGGTTTGCTGATGTCAACGTTGTGAACAGAGTGCCCCATAGTGGCTGTGGGGTTATGGTATGGGCAGGAATAAGCTACGGACAACAAACACAATTGCATTTTATCAATAGCAATTTGAACGCACAGAGATACTGTGACAAGATCCTGAGGCCCATTGTTGTGCCATTCATCCTCCGCCATCACTTCATGTTTCAGCACGATAATGTACACCCCTATGTCGTAAGGATCTGTACACAATTCTTGGAAGCTGAAAATGTTGCATACTCGCCAGAAATGTCACCCATTGAGAATGTTTGGGATGCTCTGGATTGACGTGTACGACAGTGTGTTCCAGTTCCCGCCAATATCCAGCAACTTCACACAGTCATTGAAGAGTGGGACAACATTCCACAGGCCACAATCAACAGCCTGATCAACTCTATGCAAAGGAGATGTGCCGCACTGCATGAGGCAAATGATGGTCATACTAGATACTGACTGGTTTTCGGATCCATGCCGCTACCTTTTTTAAAAAATATCTGTGACCAACAGATGCATATCTGTATTGCCCCCCAAAATTAAAATCTCTTGGAGCTGATTTCCAGGTGTCTTTTACATCCAACAATAAAATTATTATATTATTATTTATTTTATTTTTTGCTCAGAAAACTTGGGGGGCCAAATAAATCCACCCGTGGGCCAAATTCGGACCGTGGACCAATAGTTGGAGAACCCTGCTATAATGATTAATGTGGATCTTTAGTGCGGAGAGGAAGATCGAGGGACTCTTTTAGCCAAATGTTTAACCCCATATATTAACCCTCCACAACATCTACTGCCATTTACACTACAACAGAAAATAACAGAATAAAATGACTAGTGACTAGGACAAGGAATTAATTCCTTCCCAGACCCTTCAGGATAAACCACCTGCCTGCCGATACCCTGAACTTGCATCCTGTACTGTATGGCCTTGCAGATAGGCTGTGATGTAGACTGGACATCAAAGGCAGAGAGCGAGTAGAAGGCTAGCAGTGGAATACTGTGAAAAATCTAACCACAGCCCCCCTATGTGAACATGTTCATGTTCCATGTTCTGCAACCATGAGCAGAACAAACATATGCTGTAAATTAGTGGGATGTATCCTTTCAATCATCCTGATTCTCCTATAGAGACAGGAGGATGTTGGCAAGGTGGCAGAGTAGAGGTGAAACCCCAAGGCCTGGTTGGGTTACCTGAGCAGCTGTAGTTTGGCACCAGCCCATTGGGCACCAGCCACCCTGCAGCGGGCCAGGCAGGTAATATACACTAGTCCTACTTAACCTGGCCCTAAAAATAGTGGCCTACTCTGTTCTGTGGAACGGAAGGAAGAAAGTGAGGGTGCCAGGACACAACAGAACAGGATAGGACAGAGCAGGGAGAGGGAGAGAGGTCAGGAGGACAGTGAGCTAGGCTGGTAACCGTCACAGCGTGAGATTCTAATGCCAGCACAATGGCCAGCCATCCATAACATGTCATGTCAGGGAGATGTGTGCATTCTGCTGCCAGACATTACAGCCTGTTCTGTGCAGCCAGTGGAGGCTGCTGAGAGGAGGACGGCTCAATGGCTGGAACGGAGCCATCATGTAATTGATACCATTCCACCTAGTCCGCTCCAGTCATTACCACGAGCCCCTCCCCAATTAAGGTGCCACCAACCTCCTGTGTGTGCGGCCACAAAAAGGGTTTTATAATTAAAAGATCACTGCAGTTTAGAAAAAGCATTGCTGGATCTTTACTCCAGGTCACCCGTTCTGCCAGTCACATTCTGTTAAAGGTCCCCAAAGTACACATATCCCTGGGTCGTTTGTTTTTTTAGTTTGCTGCAGATAGCGACTGGAACGAGCTGCAACAAACTCTCAAACTAGACAGTTTTATCTCGATCTCTTCATTCAAAGACTCAATCATGGACACTCTTACTGACAGTTGTGGCTGCTTTGCGTGATGTATTGTTGACTCTACCTTCTTGCCCTTTGTGCTGTTGTCTGTGCCCAATAATGTTTGTACCATGTTTTGTGCTGCTACCATATTGTGTTGCTACCATGTTGTTGTCATGTTATGTTGTGTGGTCATGTGTTGCTGCCTTGCTATGTTGTTGTCTTAGGTCTCTCTTAATGTTGTGTTGTCTCTCTTGTCGTGATGTGTGTTTTGTCCTATATTTTAATTTAATTTATTTATATTTTTAATCCCAGCCCCCATCCCCGCAGGAGACCTTTTGGTAGGCCGTCATTATAAAGAATAATTTATTCTTAACTGACTTGCCTAGTTAAATAAAGGTTAAATAAATAAATACAATATAATAAATAAAATGTACCCTCCCCTGTCTGTCCTAGAAACACATCATGCTTCGTCTCTCTGGAATAACGTCTGTATTCGTTCCAAATGGGACCCTATTTCCTATGTAGTGCACTACTTTTGACCAGGGCCCATAGAGCTCTGGTCAAAAGCATTGCACTACATAGGGAACAGGGTGACATTTAGGACATGCGCACTGTCTCACTGGTCATCTGAGAGGACGAGCTCTGTTCATTAGTTTCTCTAAATATCAGACAGAGCATCACACTAAAAGGCTTAATTTCTCCACAGTCACACACAGCCCTCTCCCTCAGATCCTCTTCCTCCGCTGAGAGCCAAGAAAAAGGCTCCTGTTCTTACAGGCATGACCTAAATAGATAAGTGCTAAATAAACTAACGAATGGGATCCTTCTTTCAGCCTGAGTAGTTTAGAATTTATGCAGCTAGTTTTGCAAGGCAGCAGCAGCAGCAGCAGCATAGGAACCCATTTTCTGATAACAGTCTGACAAAACAGTGCCTGTCGCCATGGAGACCACCTGGGACAAACCTTAATATTTCTTTAGGGGTCAGAAGGTTCCTGTGTGTTTAATGATTGGCTCGTTTGGTGACGGGCGGAGAGGGCAACTTATGAAGCAGGAGGGTGACACTCCTGATCTGAGAACAGTGTCAGCCTACAGTATTCCATTACAGAGGAATAGATAGGCCTGATTCCAGACCTGCTAGAACCAACCATACTTAAGGGCATTTCACTAAGCTATACTGCAGATATTTTATCCCCTGTCCCTCCCTTGGTCAGCACTCAACTAACATTATTCCCTCTTATATACTGGGGTTGTCAACACAATCGTACAGTAAATAACAAACTAACTATGCCTTTATTGGCTGCATGCTTCTATAAATGGAGACTAAACGGTACAGTAAAAGCATTGGCATTTCAGCTGTCACCGCCCCAGAGCAGAATTGTGTGAGGGAAGTTAACCTAACATCACTGTAACTATTGGTTAATGGGCAGAACAAAGAGCCATTCTATTACCTGGGGCCAGAGCCATACATCATGTCTGTATACTGTAGGTCAGCTATCAATGGAGAGTTTATTTATTTATTTATTCTGTTCATAAAACATAATGCATCGCTTATTGTCTGGCCTGTCTTGGATTGTACAGTTGAAGTAGGAAGTTTACATACACCTTAGCCAAATACATTTAAACTCAGTTTTTCACAATTCCTGACATTTAATCCTAGTAAAAATTCCCTGTCTTAGGTCAGTTAGGATCACAACTTTATTTTAAGAATGTGAAATGTCAGAATAATAGTAGAGAGAATGATTTATTTCAGCATTTATTTCTTTCATCACATTCCCAGTAGGTCAGAAGTTTACATACACTCAATTAGTATTTGGTAGCATTGCCTTTAAATTGTTTAACTTGGGTCAAACTTTTCGGGCAGCCTTCCACAAGCATCCCACAATAAGTTGGGTGAATTTTGGCCCATTCCTCCTGACAGAACTGGTGTAACTGAGTCAGGTTTGTAAGCCTACTTGCTCGCACATGCTTTTTCAGTTCTGCCCACAAATGTTCTATAGGTTTGAGGTCAGGGCTTTGTGATGGCCACTCCAATTGCTTAACTTTATTGTCCTTAAGCCATTTTGCCACAACTTTGAAAGTATGCTTGGGGTCATTGTCCATTTGGAAGACACATTTGCGACTAAGCTTTAACTTCCTGACTGATGTCTTGAGATGTTGCTTCAATATATATACATAATTTTCCTTCCTCGTGATGCCATCTATTTTGTGAAGTGCATAAGAGTTGGCCCTTCACATTTACAATAGGATTTGTGATAGATATTTATGCAGGATTTCTGATAATGTGTTCTATCTCACTACATGATAGGTGTTGTACGTATGTGTGTGTCTTTGTGAGCAGACGCATGGTGAATGGAGGATGCCAACGTGTTCATTGTGAGTGTGTGCATGTGTGAATGCCAACATACCGTCCCCTTCTCTAAGTCAGCTTCTGAGGAGGTGGGAGACAGAGGGCTGATGGGGCTAAGGGAAGGGGAGCTCCCCACACTGGATATGTGCTCAGGATCAGGAACGTACAGAACCTGAAAACACAATCCATGTCTGGATTTTAAACACATGTGCGTGCACACAGAGAAAGGAACATATACATGCAAAGACTGAAGTGACTAAGAAAATAGAATGTTTTCAGCATGATTTATGACATCACAAGGCAAACAATGGAAAGTGAGAGCACACAATGCGTGTCATAAAACCATCAGACGTAATATATCTCACACTTTGTCTGATGTTTTTAGAGTTCATAATGCTGACTAAGTCATCATAGCATAAATTGAATAGAGATATTTGGGGATATTTTGTCCTGTGAGTGTGTCTGTTGTTTAAGCACTAGATTAGCATGTGTTGTCGGCATTAACGATCTTGAGAGGCCCTACTCGTGTCTCCTTGTCCCCCTGAGAGCAGGGCCAGACAGTTAAGTGGTTGTGAGTGTGTTCTGACTGAATTGGCCCAATGTGACGCCATGCCAGAACAGGAGTGGAGTTTTATTTTTATTTTTTTGTGTGTGTTCCTCTGTGATAATACTGCTAGGGCAGTGTTCATGGAACCCAGTAGAGAAATGCTGAGAGCCCTCCAGAGCTGGCTGGCTGGTTGGAAACAACATCAACAACCCTGCATTGTGCATCATGTTGCTGAGTGCTGCTACTGACTGACTGTCAATGTGATTGCAGACTCCCTGCCTTGACTCTCAATTTGAGTAGATTCGAGTGGCTCTGATGCCAGGAAAATACCAACTTTGGCTGTTTTTCATGTTCTAGAGTGCTATTTGGGGCCTCAGAGAGAGAGTTCAATAGGACACAACCAAAAGAATGAACCTTTTTAATGGTATTGCCTGAGGACTGGAGGGATTTCATGACACAGATGTCTTAGTGGAATAAACACACAATGTTTTAACTCTTATTAGTGGTAATAATAGTAGTGACTATGTGTGACACGAGTATATGCCATTGACAGAATCAGTGGGAAGAGAGAGCAGGGATGAGGAGTGGGTGAGTGTTAGTGGTTGTAGCATGGAGGATAGATGCAGTGAGAGAGACACACCAAGCATGAGTGTAGTAGATTGGTGTTTCCCAATCCATTCCTCAGGGAACTCCTCCAGGACTGTACATTTGTGTTACAGCCCAGCATTAGCATACCTGATTCAACATAATCAAGGGGTTTGTGACTACAGTAGTTGACTATTTGAATAAGGCGTGCTAGTGTGGGGCTGGAACAAAAAGGTGCTGCCCAGGGGGTTTCTGAAAGGAAGGGATTGGGAACCAGTGATGGGTGTACAGTAGATCGTGTTCACACCTGGCCAGGACAGACGGCTCTGGAGAACAGCTTGTTGAGCTGAACCAGCTCGTTGGGCGTGGTGTCAAACTTGAGCGCTATGTTGTTCAGTGTGTCTCGCGTCTCCACCTGGAGGACCACAAAACAGAAGAGAAGCACAGAATATCACAACTCCGGTCCTGTACTGTGCTGGCTGGCTGGTCTTCTTGGGTTAGACTGAGTCCCATGAGAATGAGAGAAACTCTGTCTTATCTTCTTCTCTCAGAGATAAACATGGGCTTGAAGTGTATTCAGACTGGCTTGGTGTAGTTCAGTAGTGTATTCAGACTGGCTTGGTGTGTAGGAGTGTATTCAGACTGGCTTGGTGTGTAAGAGTGTATTCAGACTGGCTTGGTGTAGTTCAGTAGTGTATTCAGACTGGCTTGGTGTGTAAGAGTGTATTCAGACTGGCTTGGTGTAGTTCAGTAGTGTATTCAGACTGGCTTGGTGTGTAGGAGTGTATTCAGACTGGCTTGGTGTAGTTCAGTAGTGTATTCAGACTGGCTTGGTGTGTAAGAGTGTATTCAGACTGGCTTGGTGTAGTTCAGTAGTGTATTCAGACTGGCTTGGTGTGTAAGAGTGTATTCAGACTGGCTTGGTGTAGTTCAGTAGTGTATTCAGACTGGCTTGGTGTGTAGGAGTGTATTCAGACTGGCTTGGTGTGTAAGAGTGTATTCAGACTGGCTTGGTGTAGTTCAGTAGTGTATTCAGACTGGCTTGGTGTGTAGGAGTGTATTCAGTCTGGCTTGGTGTGTAGGAGTGTATTCAGACTGGCTTGGTGTAGTTCAGTAGTGTATTCAGTCTGGCTTGGTGTGTAGGAGTGTATTCAGACTGGCTTGGTGTAGTTCAGTAGTGTATTCAGACTGGCTTGGTGTGTAAGAGTGTTTTCAGACTGGCTTGGTGTAGTTCAGTAGTGTATTCAGAATGGATTGGTGTAGTTCAGTAGTGTATTCAGACTGGCTTGGTGTGTAGAAGTGTATTCAGACTGTCTTGGTGTAGTTCAGTAGTGTATTCAGACTGGCTTGGTGTGTAGAAGTGTATTCAGACTGTCTTGGTGTAGTTCAGTAGTGTATTCAGACTGTCTTGGTGTGTAGAAGTGTATTCAGACTGTCTTGGTGTAGTTCAGTAGTGTATTCAGACTGGAGGGGCTGTACATTAAATAGCACCACTGACTACACTAACTGGAGCTAAGGAAGAGCATGTGTTTACATGAATGTCAATATGAGCCTTTTTTTTACCATGTGACCTTACTGTCATGATACCAACCCACCAGACAAACACCTGACGTTCACATTCAATCAACATCCAGTTTTGGTTGACCTCTTAGTATATTTGACCCAGTGGATAAACAGACTTGGTAAAGGGGGGAATATGACGTATTTGACATACATTATACTATAGGCCTACAGAGTGTCAAAGATCTAACAGCCTGTGTGGGTTGACATTGAGGCAGACTGGCATCTATTCTATCTACTTCCTGTAGTCAGCTGTGTCCTTAAAAGTGACACAAGTGCATTAGCCAGATTCTTCTGGAAGCTACAGTCGTATGCAAATGTTTGGGCACCCCTCTGAGGCTGCATAATAATTTACTCTGTCGTCACAGAAAATGATCACAGTGGCATGCCATTCATTTTGTAATAAAAGGTGAGTACTGGGGTATTGTCCAGACAAAGATTTTTAGTGTAGCAATAGTAAGTTGTATGAAATTAAATCAGATGTGAAAAATAGGCTATGCAAAAATTTGGGCACCCTTGTCATTCTGTTGATTTGAATACCTGTAACTACTTAGCACTGATTAATTGGAACATACAATTGGTTTGGTGAGCTCATTAAGCCTTGAACTTCATAGACAAGTGCATCCAATCGTGAGAAGTATTTAAGATTGCAAGTTGTTGTTCTCTTTGACTCTCCTCTGAAGAATGGCAACATGGGGGCCTCAAAACAACTCTCAAATGACCTGAAAACAAAGATTGTTCAACATTATGGTTTAGGGGAAGGCTACAAAAAGCTATCGCAGAGATGTAAGCTGTCAGTGTCCACTGTGAGGAACATAGTGAGGAAATGGAAGACCACAGGCACAGTTCTTGTTAAAATCAGAAGTGGCAGGCCAAGTAAAATATCGGAGAGGCAAAGGTGAAGGATGGTGAGAACGGTCAAAAACAGCCCACAGACCACCTCCAAAGACCTACAACATCATCTTGCTGCAGATGGTGTCACTGTGCATCGTTCAACAATTCAGCGCACTTTGCACAAGGAGAAGCTGTACGGGAGAGTGATGCGGAAGAAGCCTTTTCTGCACACACGCCACAAACGCACATTTGGACAAGCCAGCTTCATTTTGGAATAAGTTGCTGTGGACTGATGAAACAAAGATTGAGTTATTTGGTCATAACAAGGGGCGTTATGCATGGCGGCGCTGTGGGGCTGTGTGGCCAGTGCCGGTACTGGGAATCTTGTTAAAGTTGAGAGTTGCATGGATTCCACTCAATATCAGCAGACTCTTGGGAATAATGTTGAAGAATCAGTCCCAAAGTTGAAGTTATGCCGGGGCTGGATATTTCAACAAGACAACGACCCAAAACACTGCTCAAAATCTACCCGGGAATTTATGCAGAGGAACAAGTACAATGTTCTGGAATGGCCATCCCAGTCCCCAGACTTGAATATCATCGAGAATCTGTGGGATGATTTGAAGTGAGCTGTCCATGCTCGGCAACCATCAAACCTAACTGAACTGGAGATGTTTTGTAAGGAGGAATGGTCCAAAATACCTTCATCCAGAATCCAGACACTCATTAGAGGCTATAGGAAGCATCTAGAGGCTGTTATTTTAGCAAAAGGAGGCTCTACTAAATATTGATGTGATTTTTCTGTTGGGGTGCCCAAATTTATGCACCTGTCTAATTTCGTTTTGATGCATATTGCACATTTTCTGTTAATCCAATAAACCTAATTTCACTAATGAAATATTACTGTCCATCAGTTATTTGATAGATCAAAATGAAATTGCTGATCCAAACACCCAATTATTTATAAATGGAAATCATGGAAATTGTCAGGGGTGCCCAAACTTTTGCATACGACTGTATATAACTGCACTACAGAGACATGTGTCTGAGCTGGTAAATAACATCCCTGTCAACTAACGATGACAGGGATGTCAAGAACTCCTAGTGTGTGGGAGAGGGGGCTCATGGGAGAGGCAGGGGAACAGAGCAGACGGTGTGTGTATAAAAGCAGGGCTGCTGACAGTGACTCTGAGCTGTATAATGGTGGACCATGGGGCTGTGTAACAGTCATGAGACTGGCTCAGTCAGGTGACTCCATAGCACAGAGGAGGAAGGAAACAATTCAAAACAACATGGAGGAATGTCATTGTCAGCTCTTCTAATCTCGTAAGATAAACAACTTCTCTCCAGACAGGAGGATAGTCTTGGGCGCAGAAGGAAAGACAGCTACGCACACAACGCAAGCTACGCACAAAACGCAAGCTACACACTCACACACAGGGACATAAGCAGGGTAGGCAGGCATTAACGTGTGCGCCAGGAGAACTCAACAAACACATTGGAAAATGAAATGAATAAAGCTGGATCATTGTGTCTGTGACAGTCACATACTGTATGACACCAACATAATCATTTTCAAATGGTACAAACACAGAAGAAACAGAAGAATACAGAAATACAGAGAAATACAGAAGCTCAGCCTTACAACCAAACCACACTGGCCACGCTGTGTAAGTGAGCGTAGCAAAATAAATGTACACATACATGTTATTTAATAATTTTACCCACATCGCTTACTCGCGTGAACTAGCATCTGTGTAGCCAAGCACTAACATAGCGCCACGCTCTGCAAGTCCCGTCCTTATTGGATATCAGAAAATAAAACAAACGTGGATGCTTGAAAGAAACAAGGAGAGATTAATTAAAGATAACTAATTAAAAGCTAACTAGGTTTCCCTTTTTATCTGTGGATTAACTGTCGGAGTAGAGAAACACACGATTTTGTATGACTCCAGGCCAAAATCCTACAAAGAAGCAGTTAAAAAGAGGATCATATACACTGGGGGCCAAAAGTTTGGAATATTACTCATTCAAGGGTTTTTCTTTATTTGCACTAGTTTTTACATTGTAGAATAAAAGTGAAGACATCAAAACTATGGCATATACATATGGAATCATGTAGTAACCAAAAAAGTGTTCAACAAATCAAAATATATTTTATATTTGAGATTCTTCAAAGTAGTCACCCTTTGCCTTGATGACAGGAGTTCCAACATATGCTGAGCACTTGTTGGCCCCCAGTGTATATGCGTGTCAGGTAAAAATAACAACCCAGGGCTCTATTTTAACGCAATGTAAATCTTAGCGCTGGCGGTAGGGCTATATTGTTTGCTATTTTCACAACGATAATTATGAGCGGAATAGCTGGCAGTGGCGCAAAAAGGCTGGGTTTTGATGAATAAATCAATAAGTGTGACAAGCGTTTCATGGCTTAATACGGCATTCCGTTGTCTCAAGTTCTGTAGGTTATTGGCGTTCTTTGCGTTGTCATCAACTCTAATTCGGCTGGGGGCACTGAATATTTTCTTCCTAGTCCATTTTGGATTGATACAGTTTATTAAATAGCATCGGCTACAGTAAAACGTAATAACAACAGCAAAGAAAAAACATACAGTGTTTGCTCAATATATTTGGAGTGTTAACAGTAAACATTGTTGTAATTGGCTTCAATGAGTACAGGCCTTTACGCATCGCACTTCTCCTCAAATAAAAGTACTAGGCTCCCGTAATTTGAATATGGTTGAAGGAGCGCATCTTTGGTAACCAGGCAAGAGTTGTTCTTTGGAAATGGGGATGGATACAAGCCTAATGTAGTAGAGTAGCCTATGCACTGCAGATAGGCTTATGTGAATCGTGAATAACGCAAAAACATGACGGCAAAAGAGTCAGGAATAGACCATTTAGAAACCTTTTATGGATAGGTTACTTGGCTAATGCATGGTTAGGATCAGAAAGGTATGGTAGGGTAAGGGTAGCCTATAAGGGCTTGTTATATAATCAAACAAAACGTAAAACAAGCTATTGTTACAGGAAAAATAACTTCAATGTTTCTAAATACGAGTGTCACTGGATTATCTCATCTCTCATCTCTCGTTCCATGAGGGCATATAGCCTAAATGGAGGGGGTTTACCCACATCTAAAATAATAAGAGGAGCTAGACAAAATAATGTAGAAATCAAATTGTATTTGTCACACGTGCCGAATACAACAGGTGTTGACCTTACCATGAAAAGCTTACCTACAAGCCCTTAACCAACAATGCAGTTCAAGAAATAGAGTTAAGAAAATATTTACTAAATAAACTAAAGTAAAATAAATCGAATCAAAAAGTAACACAAGAAAATAACAAAACAACAACGAGGCTAAATACAGGGCGTAACGATACAGATTCACCAGCCAAACCCTTTATGATAGTCTTGGCTACTTGGCGAATGCATTGTGCAGGACAAAACAATTGATGAGGGGAGGCTATGCTTGGTTTTTAATCAAATGAAACAAAATGGGAAAAAACATGAGGTTTTTTATGTTTCTAAATACGAGGTTTACAGGCACAAAAAGCACATCTCTCGCGTTCCATGTGCATATGGGCACTGTGCGTCACGGTTGGATAGGCTGCGCTTCCGCTCTCAAAATCCATAACCAATCGTGTTACCGCTAAGACCAGCTTTGAATTGATCTTAAATATCCCATGTTTTTAAGGACACACCTCAGCGCAAGTGAGCTCATATAAAACAGCTAAATTACCAATCCTGGCGCAAGGGTTAGAAAACATAAGAGTGCCAGCTTTAACAGGTGTGCTTGACAACTGCACTTGCTTAACGCAAGCAGAAAATAGAGCCCCCGATGTCCCAGGACAAACTAGCTAGCAACAGTTAGCTAACTAAAAGTCCATGAACGTTTCATGTGTGTTTCAACCTGCCCCGAAGTTATTATAATAGATTCACATTTGATTTGAGTATTGAAGTCGGAAGTTTACATACACTTACGTTGAAGTCATTAAAACTCATTTTTCAACCACTTTTAGGACATCTACTTTGTGCATGACACAAGCAATTCTTCCAACAATTGTTTACAGACAGATTAATTCACTTACATCACAATTCCAGTGGGTCAGAAGTTTACATACACTAAGTTCACTGTGCCTTTAAACGGCTTGGAAAATTCCAGAAAATGATGTCATGGCTTTAGAAGCTTCTGATAGGCTAATTGACATCATTTGAGTCAATTGTAAGTGTACCTGTGTATGTATTTCAAGGCCTACTTTCAAACTCAGTGCCTCTTTGCTCGACATCATGGGAAAATAAAAAGAAATCAGCCAAGACCTCAGAAAAACAATTGTAGACCTCCACAAGTCTGGTTCATCTTTGGGAGCAATTTCCAAATGCCTAAAGGTACCACGTTCATCTTTGTACAAACAATAGTGCGCAAGTATAAACACCACGCAGCCGTCATACCGTTCAGGAAGGAGCCGCGTTCTGTCTCCTAGAGATGAACGTACTTTCGTGCAAATCAATCCCAGAACAACAGCAAAGGACCTTGTGAAGATGCTGGAGGAAACAGGTACAAAAGTATCTATATCCACAGTAAAACGAGTCCTATATTTAAAAAAAGGTAGGCCAGTTGAGAACAAGTTCTCATTTGCAACTGCGACCTGGCCAAGACAAAGCAAGGCAGTGCGACAAAAAAAACAACACAGAGTTACACATGGGAAATAAACAAACGTACAGTCAATAACACAATAGAAAATCTATATAAAGAGTGCAAATGTAGTGCAAAATGCAGTAAGGTTATGAAGACAATAAATAAGCCATAGTGGCGAAATAAATTACAGATTAGCATTAACACTGGAATGATGGAATGTGCAAATGATGACGTGCAAATAGAGATACTGGAGTGCAAAATTGAGCGGAAGTTAAAAAATAAATATGGGGATGAGGTACTTGGGTAGGCTATTTACAGAAGGGCTATATACAGGTCCAGTGATCGATAAGCAGCTTTGACAGCTGATGCTTAAAGTTAGTGAGGGAGATAGGAACCTCTAGCTTCAAGGATTTTTGCAATTCGTTCCAGTCATTGGCAGCAGAGAACTGGAAGGAATGGCGGCCAAAGGAGGTGTTGGCTTTGGGGGTGGCCAGTGAGCTATACCTGCTGGAGCGCATGCTGCGGGTAGGTGTTGCTATGGTGACCAGCGAGCTGAGATAAGGCGGGGATTTACCTAATAAAGACTCATTAATTGACCTGGTGCCAGTGGGTTTGGCGACGAATATGTAGTGAGGGCCAGCCAACGAGAGAATACAGGTCGCAGTGGTGGGTAGTATATGGGGCTTTGGTAACAAAACGGATGGCACTGTGATAGACTACATCCAATTTGCTGAGTAGAGTGTTGGAGGCTATTTTGTAAATGACATCGCCGAAGTCAAGGATCGGTAGGATGGTAAGTTTTACAAGGGCATGTTTGGCAGCATGAGTGATGGAGGCTTTGTTGCAAAATAGGACATATCGACATAACCTGAAAGGCAGCTCAGCAAGGAAGAAGCCACTGCTCCAAAACTGCCATAAAAAAGCCTGACTACGCTTTGCAACTGCACATGGGGACAAAGATTGTACTTTTTGGAGAAATGTCCTCTGGTCTGAAGAAACAAAAATAGAACTGTTTGGCCATAGTGACCATCGTTATGTTTGGAGGAAAAAGGGGGAGGCTTGCAAGCCGAAGAACACCATCCCAACCGTGAAGCACGGTGTTGGCAGCATCATGTTGTGGAGGTGCTTTGCTGCAGGAGGGACTGGTGCACTTCACAAAATAGATGGCATCATGAGGAAGGAAAATTATGTGGATATATTGAAGCAACATCCCAAGACATCAGTCAGGAAGTTAGAGCTTGGTCGCAATTGGGTCTTCCAAATGGACAATGACCCCAAGCATACTTCCAAAGTTGTGGCACAACTCTCACCAGTTCTGTCAGGAGGAATGGGCCAAAATTCAATTCAATTTAAAGGCAATGCTACCAAATACTAATTGAGTGTATGTAAACTTCTGACCCACTGGGAATGTGATGAAAGAAATAAAATCTGAAATAAATCATTCTCTCTACTATTATTCTGACATTTCACATTCTTAAAATAAAGTGGTGATCCTAACTGACCTAAGATAGGGAATTTTCACTAGGAATAAATGTCAGGAATTGTGAAAAACTGAGTTTAAATGTATTTGGCTAAGATGTATGTAAACTTCCGACTTCAACTGTACGTGTCATGATCGCATCTGGTGGGGATAGACAAAATGAACATGATAGCGCATGCGTGGCCGGTGTTAGCAACCATCAGCATGTTAGCAACCATGGACCTCTCTTATCTGTGTGTGTGGTGTTAGGGAGGAGTGACTAAAGCCTGCAATATGACCCACCTAAATTCAAAAAGAAAGTGGTAAGAAGCGGCATATCTGTTCTATGTGCGCTGTTTATATGCTCCCTATTCTTAAGGTGAATTTTTGTGTATTTTACCTTCGTTTTTGTACACCAGCTTCAAACAGGTGAAAATACAATATTTTTTGGTTATTGAAAATAGATTTCACAGCGGTTTAGATGGAACAATGATTCTCTACACTGCTTGTTTTGTCACATAAACTGAAATTAGGCAAACTATTAGAATTTTAGCAACCAGGAAATGGCGGAGCGATTCATGCATATTGCACTATTAATTATACTAAACATGCTGTTTCTTTAACAACTTAAAATCCCAAACCATCTTTAGAAGAGATACAATTCTCATTGTTCCAGTGCGAACTACATATAGATAGTGTGAAATACTTTGTGAGATGAGGACTTCACTCACTCGCTATTTTGGATGCTAACTGAACCGGACACCAAGCTAAATAACAAAAATACTTAGACAGAATCAATGTCAAACCAGGCCTGCATAAAGCCTGGAAATGACAAAATTACGTAAGGAACCTTTCGATGTAACCAATAAACACTCTGGCTGCATCTGAAATGGCATTACTTTTGACCAGGGCCAGCAAACGGCTTTGGTCAAAAGTAGTGGACTATATAGGGAATAGGGTAAAATATCAGACACAACCAATCACTATAGCAGACTGTGACTGTCAATGACATAGCTTTTACAACTGCCAACTCAGGGACTTCTGTGATTGATTGGTAGTGTCTTGAAATGGAAGGCACAGAAAGGCACTGCTGTTGATATGACACCAATTGGACTAGAAGACACCACAATGACAACCACCACATTTACAGCCTACAGCAACATCTTCAAACAACAAGCCAGCATGGCAACAAAAGGTACAAGCTCAACAATAAAGCTCTAGAATATTTACAACTTAGCAGTACTTAAGAATACTTGGAGTGGCAGTGTTAAATTAAGTGTTATATTGTTTCGCAGGAGATTCTATAAAAGTATGTCTCGTCGGACAGAAAGCCAAATCCTATTTTAGCTTGTTGGGAACATAAGCAGACAGTCAATATCTACCACATACTGTTACAGTCTGTAGCTCCAACACTAATGCAGGCAGCACAGTCTTTCATCCAGACTACTTCAGCAGTAGCAGCACGTTGCATTGATTCTTCCTGAGTACCATTTGCTAACATCTCATCCATGGACTATTTGTTTTTAGCTTTAGCACCTCAATTCAGCACCATGCATTTCGGTACCAATACAACCTGTTTCAGCACTGTTTCCCTATTGGACTGTAATTTACTGCCTGTTGATGGAAATCATTAACTAATGATTCTAATTATTATATGCATATTGCCTAACAGTTAGACAATCCAATATTAGACACACACACACACACACACACACACACACACACACACACACACACACACACACACACAAACAGTATGTTACAGACATCCTGGTGACAGGTAACGGTCACCTTGTCTGACAGAGGACAAACTGACTCAAGAAGGACAGACAGACAGAGCTGACTAATGGTGCCATAGAAAGACACACACGACCAAAACTCTACTCTGTGGTGGAACATCAGACTGGATACAGACAGACCCGTGGAACAGCAGTGTGTAGCCTACCATCACATTGATGCTTGCTAGGACAGCTATAACCTGGCCCAGATACAGTAAATACATTAAAAAAAAGATATATAGAGAGAAAATTCTCTAATCCAGGGATTAATCAAGCCAATTCAATTCCTAAAAAACAATGTTAAAACTGATAGAATCCAAAACAAGGTGAAATGTAAGTCATTGAACAAGAAAAGCCAATAAAATAAAAAATTCAGACAGGCAAATCACAATCAACACATTGCAATTAGTCAGAGTGCGTAATCAAACAGGAATGAATATAGATTATACGTTCTGCATATGGGTATGTGCATATGGGATGACAGTTGCCATAGCGACTTTGTCTTTACTACCCTAATGGCATGCACTGTGCCGTTGTTCATCATTCAGATGCCTAATTTTACAGCTATTACAACTGACAGCTAGGACAGACATTATCATAGTCAGAGGCAGAGGACACAGCACAGCAGAGGAGACCGTGACTTCAATAAAAGCCAAGTGAGTTGATTTTTAATCTGAGGGTATCCTGCTATTGACACACTTGTTGAATTATGCAACAGGACGTGACAACAACAGTAATTCATGAGGCAGTCTAGACAGCGCAGGTGAGTGCAGGTAGGGTAGACAGAGCAAGTGTTTGTTGGTTGCAGCCCTGTTCCCCCTGGTGGTTGCAGCCAGCGACCACTAGAACCATTAGGCGAATGAGGCCCTACAGGACTGCTTTGAAACAACAGACTGGGATGTGCTCTGTGAGGCTCATGGGGAGGACATTGATGGACTTACTGACTGCATAACAGACTATATCAATTTTTGTGTAGACAACACTGTACCCACCAGGAAGGTACGCTGTTTTCCAAATAATAAACCCTGGGTCACCAGCGACCTGAAGGCCCTGCTGAATGAGAAGAGGGCCTTCAATGAGGGGGACAGGGACAAATTGAAATGCGTCCAGAGGGAGCTGAAGTTGCAGATTGCTGAGGGGAAGAGAGGATATAAGGAGAAGATGGCGGACAAGCTGAGGCAGAGCCAGGTGAGAGAGGTGTGGAATGTTATGAGAAATATCACTAGCTTCAAAAAGTCAAACAGTGGGCAGACATAGGGGACCCAGTGATACTGGCCCTGTCCCACCTCCCCTCCAGCTCCCCTGGCCACACACCCTCACGGCTGTCCCACCCCCACTTTGCTCACAACACCTCTGTTGAGACAATCAGCGAACCCCTCCCCACCTCCGCTCCCTCTGGACTGATCTGCAACACCTCCCGTCCCAGTGCCCAAAAAGGCGCACCCCACTGTCCTGAATGACTTCAGACCTGTAGCGTTAACATCCCACATCATGAAGACCCTGGAAAGGTTAGTCCTCGCTCACCTCAGACCCCTGGTGTGTACATCATTGGACCCCCTGCAGTGGATGATGCAGTCATCTACCTTCTGCAGAGGGCCTACTCTCAACTGGACAACGCAGGTTGCACTGTGAGGGTTATGGTTTTTGACTTCTCCAGTGCCTTCAACACCATTCAGCCCCTGCTACTGGGTGAGAAGATGAAGAGGATGAAAGTGGAAGCACCCTTAGTCTCCTGGGTCACGGACTACCTGACCGGAAGGCCACAATTTGTGCGACTACAGAGCTGTGTGTCAGAACAGGCAATGAGCAACACAGTGGCCCCCCAGGGAACGGTCCTGTCCCCCTTCCTGTTCACCCTCTACACTTCGGACTTCAGATATAACTCTGAAACATGCCACCTACAGATGTTCTCGGATGACTCCGCAATTGTAGGGTGCATCAGGGGTGGGCAGGAGGAGGAGTACAGGAGCACAATCAATGACTTTGTGTTGTGGTGTGAGCAGAACCACCTTCAGCTCAACATCAGAAAAACAAAGGAGATGGTGGTGGACTTCAGGAGAACCAAGGCCCAACTGACCGCAGTCCCTATACAGGGGATTGATGTGGAAATGGTTGGGTCATACATGTTCTTGGGAGTCCATATGGACAACAGGCTGGAATGGGCTGGTAACACCGGGGCTCTGTACAAAAAGGGCCAGAGCCGACTCTACTTTCTGAGGAGGCTCAGGACCTTCAACGTGTGCAGTAAACTACTGCATAGCTTCTACCAGTCTGTGGTGGCTAGTGCCATCTTTTTTGCAGTGGTGTGCTGGGGCGCCAACATAAAGGCGGGTGATGCTTCTCGGGTAAATAAGCTGATCAGGAAGGCTAGCTCTGTTCTGGAGATTAGCCTTGACACTCTAGAGGAGGTGGCGGAGAGACGGATCCTGGCCAAACTGCTGGCCATCATGGACAACGTCACCCACCCTCTGCATGTCATGGTTATGATGCAGAGGAGCACCTTCAGTCACAGACTGATCCCACCACGGTATGCCAGAGAGAGGTACAGGAGGTCCTTCCTGCCGGCGGCTATTAGACTATTTAATGCCTCACCTGGGTGCCGTGCCGTCGGCAACATAGACATGGAACTGTTGGGGTGTTAGGACCTAGTTTAACAATTAGGCATCCATCCGTCCGTGAGTAACTTTCTGGTCTGTAATCACTCATTCATTCAGCACTTATTCATTCAGGCCTGTATATACATATTCATATACAGTTGTTATATCATATCACGTGCAATATTGTAAGCAGTTCTTGGACTGAACTTACGTAGTCATTCACTCAGGACTGTATATTAGTATCCTGACAGTAGTTTCTTTTTTCATTGCATATAGTATATCGAATGTGCAATACGTGCATTTATCTGTAATTAAACCCTGTACTAAGGACTGTATTTTAAGGGAATTATTATTATTACCCTAAATTATATCACTCACATTTAGCTATTTAAGTATCTCTAACTGTAATTTACCTGTACAGTTAATTTAACCATTCAAATAAGAGAAAAATGTCTCTGGATGCTGAACCATGTCATCAAACAAGGTGGAGATCAATGTGCAAATACACAGTGTATTTATGCAAATTAGGCACCTATTGTTAATTTTTTTAATAACAAAACTCATTCATTATTTGTCCATGCCAGTAAAGTGTTTTCGATGACCATTGCTACTTAAAGATTTTATCCGGGGACCGAAGCATATCGTTGAATCGTTACATCCCTAATAGGAATCATATGGGACACATACGTTGGCCTAGAAGAAGCTAACAGAAGCTAACAGAACCAATACGTATGGTGCTTATAGTAGGTGAGAAGATAGTGGAGCTGTAGCACATGACTGCTGCTCCTCAGAGTTGTTATTGTGACAAAGTGGGCGGTGACAGTGCTGATGACTGACCACTCCCCTCATTTGCTCTCCTCTCAACTCATCTCATCTCATCTCCTCTCCCTCTCTCACATACATACAGATGTGAAAAGCCTGAAACAGTGGGCCATTCTGGTCCCCTACCACCACCACACCAGTGTGAATAATGCTATCAAAAGGAGTGATTGTGAGGATGCAGTCCCCCACTGACTGACTCATCCATTTCCAGTAATCAATTCAACACACACACACACACACACACACAACCTTCCTGCACACTGTGGTGAATTACCACATAACTGAAACATTAACTGCAGTATTAAGACACATTCAAATGTCTCCCACCGTTGCTGTAGGGTCATTCCACCTCAAAAAGCACGAGAGAGGATTCAGAAATCGTTTCTGATCTTAGAAACAGATATGATTAGCATCCCTTTAACATTATTTTGTTGATATATAATTTGATCCATAATTGTATCCATCTTATTCATTGTTAGAATTTTTGGGGTCCAAATAAGATGTTATGTACTATATTTACAGAATATTATATGAATGCTTTTTAAAATGGCCAATTTGGGTGCAATTAATTAGCTTTTCAAACACCATTTTTAATTGGCTGAAAGTCAGTCAATAGGTGTGCCCACCAGAATGTCTCTAGGCAGATATTGAGGATAATATTTTGGTCCCCCCAAAAAATAGAGATCATAATATTTGATAAGCGGCAAAGCCTCCCTTTCCTTTACTGTAGGCACCAGGCAGCGGATTATAAACGTATCTATCTGATGAGAACGGATGGAAACAGTAGCCATCCTTCCCCAGGCCCAGCGCAGCACAGCACAGTGTGGAAGATCAGTTTAAGATAAAGCCGCCTCTCAATCACTGGGAAAGTCACCATGCATCTAGGGCTATCTAGTAGGACGGGTGCTGTGTGTGTGTGTGTGTATGTCTGTGTGTGCACGTGTGCATGTCTGCGTGTGTGTGGTATGTGCTGTGTATGTGTGTGTGTGTGTGGTATGTGCTGTGTATGGGTGTGTGTGTGTGTGAGGGATGGAGGTAGCCATGCCACACAACCTTAAACACTCTCTAAGGGCCAGCGTTGCAGCATGTCATGACTGGAAACTTCACACAACCGTTGGCATGGGTCTATCCATCCATCACAATATTATCTGGGATCCTTCCCGCAGGAGAGAGAGAACAAGGACAGAGAGAAACGGGGTGCAGTGGCCGGCAGGCTGGGGAGATGGTGGTGCTGCTGTGTGAGATGAGCATAACTTCCCTGAATCTTATGTTTACCACTTCTCTCTCTCTCTCTCTCTCTCTCTCTCTCTCTCTCTCTCTCTCTCTCTCTCTCTCCCCCCCCCCCCCCCCAAACTGCCTTTATCCAAATAACCTGTCCTCCTACCATTGTACACTTTTTACGCCCAAGCATAAAACAACTGTCTTGTCAATCACCTGTCCAAAAGGTGCCAAGTGCAACAGCAACACCAGAGATAACAGGAAGCATTGGGAGCACGCACGCAAACACTGCTGAATCAAAGCAGTGGAGACATTGCTAAAACAAAGAGATGGGAAATATAAGAGAAAAATGTCTCTGGATGGTGAACCATGTCATCAAACAAGGTGGAGATCAATGTGCTGGCTAAATGAGAGCTGTGTATTCTCCCTCCTCTCCTCCGTGGCCAGGCTGATCGAGCTCCACAGCATTCCGCGTTTCTGAGAGATGAGAAGAGAAGAGAGAAACCTGCCTGACTGAAGCTGGATTTGAGGGTCATTTCAAGAACACTACCAGCCAGAGCAGCAGCAGAGACAGGCTCCATTTTCAGATCATCCTGGATACGGGTCTGTCTGTCTGTCTTTCTCTCTCTCTCACACACGCCAAATCAATAGAAATGGCAACACCAGGTGGAAGGTAATTCATAAACAGTGGTGGAATGCTCGCTGCTAAGCGCCACACAGAATGAATAGAATAACAAATTCTCTCTCTCTCTCTCTCTCTCTCTCTCTCTCTCTCTCTCTCTCTCTCTCTCAGCTACAATCCTCTCTCCTCCTATATATCAGAATGCAAAATGTAAAAGGATTGATACACATGTCTAATCTATTAGACTACATTCCCATCATACGGTAGAGAGGCAATAGCTCTGGCTGGTGATACAAAGTACCCCTTTATGTAAACAGACATTGAACGATGCACACGTGCGACTGTAGCAAAATACTAAACACTTTGTTCTCTCCCTCCCTCCCTCCCTCCCTCCCTCCCTCCCTCCCTCCCTCCCTCCCTCCCTCCCTCCCTCCACACACACACACACACACACACACACACACACACACACACACACACACACACACACACACACACACACACACACACACACACACACACACACACTCCTAACGATGTGAGACAGCATGGCCAAGTTCCTTTTCATAACACAACATAACACACCACCACAATAGCAGCTATTACTCAGACTAGGGCAAAAGCCAGTAGACACACAGAGGAGCACAGCAGTAGCAGCAGAAGCAGTAGCAGTAAAAAGCATTAACACACCCGGACAGAGAAGACAGTCTGAAAGCCCTGTTTACTTACAGCATACTCAATGGTTCCTTTGGGTCTCTGGAACGACATGCGTCTGCTGCCATCCTTCTTCTCTTGAGTCTTCTTCTGGCCGGTATCTGAAAGAAAGCGAGGCAAGGTACGCATTACGTTCATGTTCCTCTCTCTCCCCAGCTTGCCTTGTCACAAGCCGCCGTTTCCCAGCCACACGGGTAGACAGCTCATTCGTCAACAGTGAGCGTGTGAGCCAGTCAGCCTGCGATGTGATCGGAGTGGAGCCTCTTTCTTTCTCCCTCTCCTCGTAAGCTCTCGCTGCTCTCTCTCTCTCTAGCTCTCTCTCAAGCTCTCTCTCGCTGCTCTCAAGCTCTCTCTCTCGCTGCTCTCAAGCTCTCTCAAGCTCTCTCGCTGCTCTCAAGCTCTCTCTCTCGCTGCTCTCAAGCTCTCTCTCTCGCTGCTCTCAAGCTCTCTCTCTCTCAAGCTCTCTCTCTCTCTCTCTCTCTCTCTCTCTCTCTCTCTCTCTCTCAAGCTCTCTCTCTCTCTCTCTCTTTCTCTCTCTCTCTCTCTCTCTCTCTGTGTGTGTGTAGCCCTCCACCACGCAGCACAATGACATGCATTGATTCCAGTTCACCTTGCCTTCCCCCTGCTGCTGCCTCACCTCTCACAGCAGGCACCTTGACCTCCATGAGGAACTGAGGAGAGGAGAGAGAGGGAACTGAAGGCTGGAGGCAGGATCTGAGAACTTGGACTAGGGATGGAGCTGGGGCTGGGGCTGGGGTAGACAGGAGAAGGTTGTGACTTGGGTATTCTATGGGGTATAGGACTGTGGCTCGGGGTATAGGGCTGGATCTGAGATGACGGGATGGGGCTGGAAGAGAGCAGGGGCCGAGTGCTGGGGGTGGAAGGCTTACGATACAGTACAGTGCACATCCTCTCTCTCAGTCGACTAGGTTCATCCCATTATGCACAGTATGTAGGCTATGTGCAGCAGATCAGATCAAAAGCCTAACAAGTCCTTTACTTCTTCTGTCTTTGTCACCGAGCAGCTCGGCTGAAAACATGAGTCATTCCCCATGCAGCCATTCTATTTCAGGGGCTCAGGACTCACTGCGCTGAAGAAGGAGAGAAGAAGAGCTGCTTCAGGTGGAGCTGTAGCCATGACTCCACTCTGTATTCACAATGGTAGGCAATGTAGTAGGTTTAATGTTTGCAGTCTGTCAAATGCACCATAATGCCTGGGATAGCTTTGGTGATCAAACAATGAACATCGAAGCATATATACAGTATGGTGTCCCTGCGGTCTCTTTTGATTTATTTGACACCCCACTAGTACAGTTGTATGACAGCAGTGTATCTGACATGAAGCTCTGTTATATATTGTTTCAGGTCATAAACATAACAGTAATGTGATACCGAAACACTGACATGATGGTATGAGGGTTAAGCCAAGACCAATAATAAATATCACCTGATTCTAAAACCAATATGAGAAAGAGAGCGAGCAGAAAGAAAGAGATACATTACAGAGATACCAGCAAGAGAGAGACCAGAGAGAGGGGTAGGGAGAGAGACTCAGAGAGAGGTAGGGAGAGAGACTCAGAGAGAGGTAGGGAGAGAGACTCAGAGAGAGAGAGGTAGGGAGAGAGACTCAGAGAGAGAGAGAGAGAGAGAGAGACCAGAGAGAGAGGTAGGGAGAGAGACTCAGAGAGAGAGGTAGGGAGAGAGACTCAGAGAGAGGTAGGGAGAGACCAGAGAGAGAGGTAGGGAGAGAGACTCAGAGAGAGAGGTAGGGAGAGAGACTCAGAGAGAGAGAGACCAGAGAGAGGGGTAGGGAGAGAGACTCAGAGAGAGGTAGGGAGAGAGACTCAGAGAGAGGTAGGGAGAGAGACTCAGAGAGAGAGAGGTAGGGAGAGAGACTCAGAGAGAGAGGTAGGGAGAGAGACTCAGAGAGAGAGAGACCAGAGAGAGGGGTAGGGAGAGAGACTCAGAGAGAGAGGTAGGGAGAGAGACTCAGAGAGAGGTAGGGAGAGAGACTCAGAGAGAGAGAGAGAGACCAGAGAGAGAGGTAGGGAGAGAGACTCAAAGGATCATCTGATCTCAGTGGGTCTACACCACAGGAACACATGATAACCCATCTTACCCTATACAGAGAACCTGCTCACTAATAAACAGCATGCCAGATAAACTCTGCTCTTTCGGCTAGGGCAAGAAAAACATCCTGTACACAACGTTATCCAAATGTTATCAAGTAACAAAAACTGACATTTACAATGAATCTACCAAAATGAGATCTATAGGAGACAATTGATTAAACACGGTCATCACAAATGAATCTATTCAGTTAATCAAAATGTCCTGTTTGTGTGACACATTGTTGCTCACTAAACAGCAGCATTGAATATTATTCAAAACAATTGTGCAGTGCATACTGCGAATACAAGCGTTGTGTTTTAGAGCATGGTGCGAGATAAAAGTCATAATGGGAGCAACTGTGCCTGGGGCCACAGCCAGTCTTATTAAACTATTATCTCAGCGAAAACAGTGGGTTGTGTAACACCAGATTCCACAGATGTGGGTCAAGGTCATGTTATCTAATTTAATTAGCACCTTTCTCTCTCCAAAAGAAACAGAACTAAAGCAACATATATACCACCACAGTTGATATACTGTTGCTCTTCATTGAATTAGTGAGACTTGCGACAGCAAAACATCCCACTTTAAATCTTAGTCATACTTCTGGCTTATTATTATTATTTAGCACGCTACTCCTCTTATACCGTTTAAGCTAGAATAACCGGGTGGTAGCCAGCTAGTGATGGCTATTTAACAGTCTGATGGCCTTGAGATAGGAGCTGTTTTTCAGTCTCTCGCTCCCAGCTTTGATGCATTTGTACTGACCTCGCCTTCTGGATGATAGTGGGGTGAACAGGCCGTGGCTCGGGTGGTTGGTGTCCTTGATGAACTTTTTGGCCTTCCTGTGACATCGGGTGCTGTAGGTGTCCTGGAGGGCAGGCAGTTTGCCCCCGGTGATAAGTTGGGCAGACCGAACTACCCTCTGGAGAGCCCTGTAGATGCGGGCGGTGCAGTTGCCTACAGCACGACAGGATGCTCTCTAAAAGTTTGTTAGGGTCTTATGGGCCAAGCCACATTTCTTCAGCCTCCTGAGGTTGATGCGCCGCTGTTGAGCCTGTGAGATAGCCAGGCAGGCATGTATAGGGCCACATGAGTTCAAGTCAGTGAGAATGCTTTACAGTCAAGTTTGTTGACAGGGATATGTGGGGCAGAGAGGGTAGGCAGGGTTGGCAGTAGATTGGAATTGAGAAAGGCTGTATCTGCATTCCAAAGTAAAGTCCAAAGAAATAAATACACCCCCTCCTGTGTGTTAACAAATGCTTTGTAGGGGATCAGTGCAAGGGGAGATTGTTTTTGTAATGCCCCGTTCATTTCCCCAGCTAGCCTACACTAATGCACAGCCAGGTAGTTTCCTCTCAGCACCCTGCTTTAGTGGCGGATTAAACATTATTTGTGAAGGTTGAGGGAGGGGGTGGAGAGGAGAGGAGATGGAGAGGAGAGGAGAGGAGAGGAGAGGAGAGGAGAGGAGAGGAGAGGAGAGGAGAGGAGAGGAGAGGAGAGGAGAGGAGAGGAGAGGAGAGGAGAGGAGAGGAGAGGAGAGGAGAGGAGAGGAGAGGAGAGGAGAGGAGAGGAGAGGAGAGGAGAGGAGAGGAGAGGAGAGGAGAGGAGAGGAGAGGAGAGGAGAGGAGAGATAAGTGGGTGGAGTGGTGAGGTGATGGAGAGGGAGGGGTCCTACTTACAGTATACTGCCATTCATTTTATTTAGCTAGGTAAGTCATGTAGCTGCTCAGGACAGGGTGTTGAGGGGGTGGAGGGCACTTTTACATTAAGTTCTCTTCATCTCTTATACCTCTGCAGTAACACTGTATATTCTTATACCAGTCGCAACATGTTGATACATAGTACTTTACAATAACAATCTCATCCTCAGACAGGTTCTGTATGACAGGCCCATGAAGTTCAGAAAACCCACAAGGTGGCAAAAGTATAACTTCTTCCATATAGTATATGTATAAGGTGAGACAGGGCCTTGACCTCCCTGACTCTAATGGGGTGATAACAGCACTGCAGCCATTGTAATGAATATGCATTGGCTTAGTGAGCTGTCAAACCTCTCTCTCTCTCTCTCTCTCTCTCTCTCTCTGCTTTCCACTGCATACATCACCATCACCACCCAGTACGACCAAACTTTGCTGGAGCAGCACTTTGTGTTGTGTCTGCTGTATCAGGACAGGGAGGAGAGGAGAGGCGGAGCAGACCAGTCAATGTGTTTAAAGCAGAACACCCTCTCCTCTCCTTCTCCCCTCTCTTCCTCTCCCTCCCTTCATCCTGCCTCTGCCCCCTCATTAACACTGGCTCCAGGTCAATTAATCAAACCCTGATGCTGTCACAGGCTCAGTGAGTGTCACCCCATCCAGACTGCCTCATTAGCACGCACTCCAGGGCGACTAATCACACCATGATCCCTCCATCGGCTCCTGGGTTATTGCCTTGTGTGCAATGTTCAGTTGGTAAATCAAGTCTGGGGTCGGGGGAAAAGTCATGCATCTACAGTACAGGGCCTATACAGTATATAGTTACATGTTATTTATTGGTCTCCTGAATACAGTAGCTAGATATTTTTGGGTGTTTATTTAAAGGACATAATGAAAAGTATATGTTTAACATTTTAACATTAATTTAGATGTCTCATATAGTATTTGATTAACTCTTTCAAAATCCAATCCAATAGAAATGTGATGAAGAAATAAACACAAAAACATAAATAACTATGTAATAACAAGTTATTTTTACCTGAGGCTTGTGCATATGAACATTCCACAGTAATACTGTATGTATAGTCACCGAAAAGGCCACTCAGAAGGTCTGTTGGTTGGTCAAGGACCAAAGGACCCCAGTATCTTACTTCAGCTCCACAGACCAAAACTCTATTCCCATCAATAGATAGATAGATAGATAGATAGATAGATAGATAGATAGATAGATAGATAGATAGATAGATAGATAGATAGATAGATAGATAGATAGATAGATAGATAGATAGATAGATAGATAGATAGATAGATAGATAGATAGATAGATAGATAGATAGATAGATAGATAGATAGATAGATAGATAGATAGATAGATAGGTACTTTATTGATCCCCCGGGGGGGAAATTTCATTGTCAAGCAGCTACAACAAAACACAGGGCAGGTGCAAAATGCCACAACGAAAGTACACAAAATACAGATACACGGTACATGATACATAGAGTGGCAGTATGAAAAAGTATAGAAATACAAGATATCTGGAGTGCAAAAAAAAGCTATAAAAAGACATTGCATAGTATGAGTGGTTGGCTGAATATGTACACTATACATTGGTGGATGTTGGATGGTTAACTATACTATACAGGTCGAAGGCAGAGAAATACTTCAGTAGCTAAAAATGCGTATGATATGAGCGAGGGTAATAATAGTTTACTTAATAGACAGACTGGGTAAATTAACAGGTAAGTGAAAATTTTGCATGGTTAAATTAGCTGTACAGTTAGGTATGCAGTTATATTTACAGATAAGTGAATACTTGCATGTTTACACAAACTGTACAGGTAAATGACAGGAAGAGATACTTTAACAGCTAAATGTGTGTATGATATCATTTGGGGTAATAATAGTAATTCCCTTAAAATACAGTCCTTAGTGCGCAGGGTTTAATTACAGACAACTGCACGTATTGCACATTCGATATACTAAAAGCAATGAGAAAAGGTGCAACTGGCAGGATACTAATATGCATTCCTGAGTGAATGCCGACGTAGGTTAAGTCCAATAATTACTTACAATATTGCATGTGATATAATATAACAACTGTACATGAGTATGTATATACAGACCTGTATGAATAAATAGGTCCTGAGTGGATGAGTGCTGACGGACCAGAGTTACTCACGGATGGATGATTGTTAAACTAGGTCCTAGCACCCCAACAGTTCCAGATCTATGTTGCCGATGGCACGGCACCCCGGTGAGGCATTATATAGTCTAATAGCCGCTGGCAGGAAGGACCTCCTGTAGCGCTCTCTGGCGCTCTCTAACCATACTAGCATACTGCTCAGAATGAAGCAATGTATTTGACATGCTTTCTACACAAGTAGGCTACTGTAGAATGCATGTGGACACTGGAACGTAACCCTCTCTTCCTGTGAATCAATGCTGTAGGAGGAGCTCACCTGTTGATCCTCTGGCTCTCTGCAACACCAACAGCAACCAACCTCTCAGGTTACAGCCTGAATCAATAACCCTGAGGTGAGGAGAAGTGATGAGCTCAGCTAAAAGGAGAACCACAAACTCTGCAGTCTCTCTCTCTACTGATCCTCAGTAAGCTAGTGTCCCTCACCAGCCAGCCAGGCCTTGGTCAGAAGAAAGTCATTATCACAAATCTACCACCCCTCTCTAGTCTGCTATCTCCACTGGACTCGCCACCATCTTAGCTGAAATCTACCAACGATATGACATCATCTATCCTCCAACCACAGTCAGCTAAGCTCCCTGTCCAAACACAGTGGTCCACAGAGATCACATGGGGGAAATGAGACAATCTTTAAATGTATCTGTGTGACTAACTATCACACCGGAATGAGAGTTGACAACTTGATGAACATTTCCCGGGCAGCAAACACCACCCAGCATATTCCATCTCAGATTTCTGACGGCTTTAATGCTTCATCTTTATCCTATCCTCTCACCTCACTAAAGCATGCTTTGGCAGAAAATATTTCACAGGAAAAAATGTAAATGGTTTGGGTCGTTGCTCAGGCTCATGGGTAGTCTGGGTAAACAGTAAACACGTCTTTCAATTATGGTTGAGAAGACATTGAGAAAATGTTTGATGAGAGTGTTAGTTAGTCAAACAGTCACAGCACATATTGAGAGGATTGGTCAGACATTGACCTCCTAATCAGGCTGTGGTTGCTGGCCTGTCAGTATAGCATTAACTCTAAAAAGACTGGAAAAAAATAACGCTGCCACTGCAACCTCCGCGGAAATCAGTGGGATCACCCTTTAACATCCAGGGTCAGATAGACGCACCGCTGCAAATGTTGCTTTTGATTGTTTGAAGGTGTCTACTGTTGGTATCTAGGTAACAGAGAGATCTAATTGACAGAAGTGTCCAATAATAATCTCTTTATAGAATATTAGGGGATACATTTGGTACCCTGTTTATGTTTTTCTAGTGACCCAACCTTCTCTTTGATGCTATTTGATGTACAGTAATTCATACAGCAGCATGTTGCTTTAAATGGACTGGCGGTGAATTTCAAAGGAAAGTATGTTAGTTTCACTTGGGCATACTAAACATGTTGAATTGAAGCCAGTCGATATCAGTATGTAGCCAATACAAACACTGTGCTGTAGCCTAAAGCACTGCTGCACATGATAGTATGACACCGTTGTTGTTGTTTACAATAAAAGGTCAAAGGTCGGTACGTCTGTTTACCTCAAAGCATCAACATTCAATCACCCTTATAAAGCATCTGTAACATTTTCATAACAATTTTTTTTGTTTATTTCATGATTATTGGGTTATTGTAAGGACATACTCGGGCAAATCCAGTGCAGCACTACAAAATCTTCAATCGGATTTGCTATTTGCACATGCCTAACCTGCGAGGCTCAATATAAATATAAATATGGAAAATGTATATATTTATTGATATATTTGCCCTCAATGCGTTTTGCATTTGGGAGTTGCTATTGTTAATGATGATTACATTTTCATGAAGATATTTTTCTCCATCCCAATAAATCCATAATGAGACCTATACTCCTAGAAAGATTAAATCAAAAACCAATATGATATAGGCTTAACAACTCTTCTCCACAAAGACAGGACACCATCCATCACCATCACAGCCTATTCCAGACCTGGGTTCAAATACTATTTTAAATCATGCCCAATACTTTAGCTGTGCTTGACTGAGCTTGCCTTTTGCAATAGAACCAATAGCAATCTCTGTCAGGTCTTGACGGTAGGGATGCCTAGTGGCATATCTACGTTTGGGTTTGGTTAAGTGTAGGGGCCTGACGGTAGGGTTGTCTGGGAAACTCTATGTTTGAGTTTTGTTGGTCCCAAATTAGAGGCAGCTGCCATATGTTGTCTCTAATTGGGGATCCTATTTAGATGATTATTGTGCCCACCTGTGTGTGGTTCTTTGTTTGTGCATGTCACACATCAGTTCCTGGTTTCCCTCTCTCCTTTGTTTTGTTATTCTGATTACAAATAAAAGGAATGTCTTCATTCTACTGCTCGTGCCTCAGGTAACAATCTACTAATCATGACAATCTCCATTCCTCAATAAAATAAAAACTTCAAAGATTTCAAATAGTATTATAGACACTGGTGTATTACAGCAGAGAATAAATCAGGTCTGTAGCAGCCAGAAGGTTGTGTGTGTGTGTGTGTGTGTGTGTGTGTGTGTGTGTGTGTGTGTGTGTGTGTGTGTGTGTGTGTGTGTGTGTGTGTGTGTGTGTGTGTGTGTGTCTGTGTCTGTGTGTATTGTAGTGGGCTCTGTAGCAGTCAGCAGGATAATAGTTTGGTCTAATTAGGACAGAGATTAATAAGATGCATGCTCTGCTGCCCACTGTGCCTTCCTGGGAAACCAAACGCCACTGAGGCCAGTTCATCAAAAGTCCCTCTAGTTCTCCCTAGTGCAGACAGTGTGTGTGTGTCTGTATGTGTGTTACTTTGTGTGTGTGTGTGTGTGTGTGTGTGTGGCTGCAGGGCATGGCCCTACTGAGAGCAGAGAGGCAGGTAGACAGGCCTGGGAAGAGCCCCTCAGTAGCATTCTGTCCCATCTGAGATGAATGAGCAGGCTAGGACCCTTACATGAACTGGTGTGTAAGGTAAAGAAAGTAGTGTTGGCCAACTGACAAGGGAACTGCTCAGAGCTGTGCGTGTTAAACTGGCCAATTCCCGTAGTAGTATGCTTTACCATAGGCTTGAGGTTTGAGTTACACCAGTTCTGTTGTGAACAATAACAGAGTGTATAATAGTGTCCACTGTAAATGCCTGAATTGGAGATGTGTATCAAAACAATGCTGACCTTCAATCAAAGCACACAGACATCATTTTTTGGTAATGAATACTTCGTTTTTCGGGTGAAGTTATAAGGTAACGCAGATTTGTATTAAGGTATGCGTAAGCCATAGCATTTTAAATAATGCATTTGGGTATGTTGAATTGGCTGAAATTACAGATTGTGCCTTTAAGAAGCCTGAGCAGACACATGTGTAAACTCCACCGTCCAACTCGTGACTGTGTTGCAACTTCTTCACCTTATGCCAACGCTACTGAAAATGGACTGTACGTTGTTCTAAAAAAAAACACAAAAAACAACTGACTTCATCTACGGTAGTCTAAACTCTGAAACATTACACATTATACATTGCACAAGTTCGGTTCCAAGTCTATACTCACACCTGTGTTTATGTTGGTAATGTTGTCGTGCACAGACCCAGAGTGTTCCGGGGAAGAGCCATCGGAATTTCCCCGAGTCGAGGCAGGCCAGATTCTATTCGACATCGCGTCCCTGACAGCTCGCGCACTACTCCCGGTGACAGACAGAATGTAGTTCATACTGTGGAACTCGTACGACTATCACAACATGGATGCACCTTAGTTATCACTAAGAACAATATCTAGATCAAACTATTTAAAAAAGTGTATTGCCGTAAAACCAGCACACCACAGCAGACGCAGAAATAGGAACTGAAACAACTGTACAACTTTTTCTTCCCTGATGACGTGACCTTCTGGCGTCAAGCAGTGCCCTGCACTCACTGGATACATATTATTGATGAACAATTCTAGAAAAAACGATTGAAGTTCTGAAAAACACAAGATCATAAAGTGCATTATGTAGCTACAATATACGACCTACGCAATTTAAAGAAGTTGTGTTTATTGTTATACATTGTTATAGGGCATTGTTATATTGTTTATATTCTAATAATTAGTCTTGGCATAGAGGTGCTAGGTCCATTATCAAGATGGTTATTTAGGTCTTAGAAATTAGTGACTGTCTCCCTGGATGTGAGAGTCCAACAGCCAAGAGGTCTGAACCTTTATGTCATGGTGTGTACTCGTCCTGGACGGCTTCTGTTTCACCCCTATCTGTCTGTTTCCCCTCAATTGCTGCAATTTACACGTCTTTACTTAAAGATAACATGCATGACACCCATGGGAACTGAACAAATCTCACTCTCATCGTAATAACATTGTAATAAATTGAGGAAAGCACATAACCAGGCAGCCACTCCACTTACTATAAGTGTCCCACCATTCAGCATAAGGCCAGGGACTCATAGTACTACTGGGCATATAAGTGTTTCTTCAGACACCAAGGGAAGAAGAGATGTCATTTGGAAAGTGTTTATGGAACAGTGAAGAACCCAACAGACCAGGACAGGGTGTCATAATAGGGGAGCAGAATTCGGTAGTGAACTGGAAACAGTCCAATGCATTATTCATCAGCAGAGATATGGTAAGAAATGAACGAGAGAAAGACAAATTAGTTTTAAAACCCTGAACTGGAAATAAAAATGTATCTAAATGAATTAATAGATACAATGAATGTGTTCACCAAGGTAAGACATATGTTGTGCTCCATCTGCTGGTTACAATGAAAATGCAGCCTGGTTTTTAAATCACCTATTATTTTTAGGGGCTCATGGATTGGTGACAGATTTACTCTAAATTGTGACAAAGCAATAGGTCAACATGGGGACATCCAGAGCCATACAAACAGAGTCAGGCAGAGTCTGGCACCTCTCAAGGTTTCCTCCTATTACTAAGGAAGTGTTTTGGTACTTTACTTTACAACAGGTTAAAAAGCATTGAAAATGCAGACTTTTAGTAAAGTGTAGTCTGTTGTGAAAGACTAAAACAAAAGGCCAGTGTTCACAAGAGATTTGGTTCAGGGTTGCCGAGATTAAGTAAACTTTTACCATTGTTTAGTAACAGTACCACAGAGTCCTTGTGGCTTCCTCTCTGTCTGGCCCTGTTTTATTAACATATGTTGCGACAAATTATTTGACAGACTGATCGATGGACTCTCAGTCAATAACACTGGAAAAAGTTCCAAGTTCCAAGGTGAACATGATGATGGATGAGGCTGCTCCATAGTGACCTTGAACACCACCCCCGGTCTCGGCCCCTGGGACACTTGGCACAGGGTAGGGTTGTTGTGATGGGTTTTGGTCAGACCACCACCTGGGGCTTGTTGATCTGTAATATATAGCTACTAAAGCAGTGAAGCTGCCCAGAGCAGTCATCAAATCATCCATTACTTCCACACACAGGGGGGGGGGGGGGGGGGGTTAGGTTTCCTCCCTGAGCTCTGTCTGTTGCAGCCTAATAGGGGGAGAATTAGATACACTCTCACCATACCATCTAGCTCTGCTCCAGGGCATTTGCCTGCATTCCTCCTCTAGTTAGTGGACAAACGTGCACTAACGACCTGGACCATAGCTACGTACCATCCAGAAGACAGACTGAACTGTAACACAGTCTGCTTATTCAGCCCTGTTTAGTTTTCCCACCTGACTACTCTAAAGGCTGTGTAATTAAGCTACTGTGTAATTTGAGTAGTTTATGAAACATCCAGAGGCATTAAATAAAATGAGCCTTATTGAGTGAAGAGATTAAAGTCTTGTTCGGTTTCAAACAACATTGAGTTTGGGTATTTAATGTATCTCTCCTTTCACATTAACGACATTAAGAAGGTTTGTATCTGATTAAACAAGTAATCTACTGCCAATCTATCCATTCTAATACTTTATTTTAGCTTCTGTCATTTGGTTATTAGCTCAGCATATTAATAACTGTTATACATTATATAAATGTATCGGATTGTAAGAAGCTCTAGTTAAGAGGACCAGCTAAGGTTTGTATTGGTAACTACTTGTCTCTCTGGTCCCAAGCAATCTCTACATTACCAAACACAACACAACTTGTTGTACAGGGATCCATGCACACAGGACCTAGTGTTACCAGCTGCCTCTGTAAGCCCTAGCCTAGCAGGCCGTGTGTGTGTGTGTGTGTGAGAGAGAGAGGCTTTGTCATGTCACAAGAATTTCTATCTCGATGTTCTAAATGAACTACTTCATAACTCTATCTGTATCCTGAAGGTTGTAAGACTTCAGTTTTTAATAATACAGACAGAGCCCCGGCTTGCAATGGTCAGTTCTTTATTCAGAGAGCTCTCTGAATAAAGAACTGACCATTGCAAGCTGGGGCTCTGTCTGTATTATTAAAAACTGAAGTCATCGTCAGAGAGTGGTGCTGAGGCTGGGCAGAGTGTTCATTTCACCCGTTTCCAGTGAGAGCCAGGTAGGCTGGCTGTATAATTCCCAGAAGAGGAAGGATTTCATTATGAAACAACAAACAACAAGCCCACAGGCAGCTCCCCCGTCAACCGTCTGGTTACATAACATTGTGAACGCACACACACAGATGCACACGCAAGCAAGCACGCACACACAGACACACAGACAGACACACACACGCAAACATCTGTGCATTTCTCAACGACATTACGCTAACATAAATTCAGTAAAAAACTGAAAAAGAAAATCACTCATGCAATACAAATGCACCTGCTGGCGAACACAAACAACCAGCGTTTCATTGTGTAATAATTGCGAGAGATGGTGATTGAGGTTTTGTACTGTACGCATATGGACTGAAACAAGTGTTCTAAACTAGACTCCTGAGGGCTATTGGAAATGAAGTTGACATTTCTCAGTACTCTATTGAGCACTATGTTCCATACACTGTGTTCCATACACACGTCTTTGGGTCTTAGAAAAGCACTATATAAATATGAATTATTACAATAGAATAACAGAGGGAGGCCAGTAAAAAGATTGTTAGCACTAGAGAGACAAAGACCCTTTACTGTAGTTCACACTAGGAGTCTCTCAGAGAGACAGGCAGGCATCGGGCTTCACAATGGCTGCAATCACAGGTGGAACCAGGCGTGTCACACAACACCTCCTTCTCTCCTCCTCTCTGGTACGTACATCTCTTCATTGGGAAAGTATAGCTTTCTCTCCAGCCCCTCAAAGCTGTCAACAACAGCAACACAACGGATTATTATGTTTTTCAGAAAGCAGT